>JADDOH010005586.1:0-82726 GCA_016648135.1 Agrypnia vestita
GAGATCTCAAATATTATTATAGTGTGACTGCTGTTTGTATTTATTTAATACTTTACGCGATAGTGTTTCACCAATTGTGGAGAAGTGAAGGTTTAGTTTATCTGCTATTTCTTTCTTATCAGTGATGGTAGTGTTGTTGTGTACCAAAGTATTAATGTTACTTTTTTTATGTGTTTCAATACCATTTAATTCTTTTACGACATTCCATATGTTTTTAGTATTATTGTTTTGTTCGATTTTTTGTTTGTAGTGTTGTTCTTTCCTTTTTTTTATTATGTTGTTACATATATTACGGTATCTTTTATAAAACTGATATAGTGAATGGTTGAATGGATGTTTTTTTACTTGCTGATGAAGTTGGTCACGTTTGTGAGTGCATTTTATTATATTCGATGTTATCCAGGGTTTTATACATTTATTTATTTTTCTAACATAAGAGGTAGTATTTTTTTCAATATGTTTATTAAGAGTATTTAAGAATCTAGATAAAGCTACATCCGTTTGTTTTTCTTTTAATACGTCTATCCAGCTTTCTGTAATTAGATCAGTTTTAAATTCTTCGAAGTTTATTTGTTGGATTTTTGTTAGATGTTGCTTACGTTGTAGTTTTGTGGTATTGCCGTGTAGCGCTAGCACAGTGCTGCAATGGTCGGTAATTGTTGATTTAATGACAGCAGTCTGTATGGTTAGTTTTGATTTTACATATATGTGGTCAAGACAAGAACCTGACTCTCTGTTTTCCCGTGTTGCTACGCTTATTGTTTCAAGATAGCCATATGCTGACATTAGACACTCGTATTCGTGTGCTTGTTTGTGTTTGAGACCAATAGTGTTGATATTGATGTCACCCGCTATAATACAAGTCTGATAAATGTTAATGTTATGTATGTTTTCTTCTAGTGAGTTAATAAATTCCGTAATACATGCGTTGCTAGGCGATCTGTAGATAGCTAGTATTGCAAGGGTGTTGTTAATTATTATTTTTAAACAATTTGCATGTAATAAGGTAGGTTCATAGATAGTGACGTTTTTTACTTGTTTATTTATATATACAACAACACCATCCGATCTGTTTTGAGAAATTTCTGTCCTGAATGGTTCATAATTGTTAATGGGTCTGAGTATGGTGTTGTCTGTCGTCCAACACTCAGTCAGGATTATTATGTCAAATTCCATGTTGATGTCAGTTAGGAATATTAATAAATTGTCAAAGTTTTTTTCTAGAGATCGGATGTTCAGATTAGTATTTTTATGTTGTATTGCCTGTTAAATGAAAGTGAGCATTTAGAGGTACAGTGTAGCGTGTCGGTTTTTATTTGCTTTATTGTATCTAAATTATTTATACATGAGAAAGCCATTTTTGTTTGGGAAGGTAATGTAGTATTTTGGCTTGTCTAACTTTATGTTGCATTTAAGACATATAACCATATTTATTTTTTTGTATTGTAAGCAACTAGCACTTTTGAATTTATTATTTTTATGTTTTGGCCAACCATTATATATTGACGTTTTATAACAGAAGAACGTTTTTAATACCCTGAATGTTGTATATTGTATAACCCCAAATGAAACCAGTTAATTTTTGAGTTATAAAAGTAGTGTAGTGTAGTCATATAATCTTTTTCAAATCGTTATCATTTAATATTTTATTATTTTAGAGTTATCTGTTGCGCGTACGTATATAATTCCATTACAATTAACCCACGAGTATTTATATTGCGTTTGTTTAGCAATATCGCGAACTTTTTTGAATAAATTTCTATTAGATTTGGTTAAGTTAACGTTAACATAAATTAGACCGGTGGAGTTAGTAAATCCCAAGTTAGCGGCAGTAAGACCCTTATGGCGCCGCGCCTCTTTTAACAGTAGATCTCTCTTTAGCTTGCTTCTGAAGCGCAGTACATGGATGGTGCGTTGAACGGCTGTGTGAGTTTGACCGGATACTGATAGCTGCGACGGCCTGGATTGGCCAACACCGCCAATAGTGACTGCATGATTGGAGGTGGCGGGTAACGTAATAGTGTGCGAGTATTCGATGTCATCCTCGTTCAGTTCGATATTGTAACATCTGGCTAAATTTTTGAATGTGTCGAACAAATGAGTTTCACTAATCGGAGGAAGGCCGTGGATTTCGATGTTTTTTGAGCGCTGCCATTGTTCTTGTTGGTTCAATGTGTCCCTTTGTTGGTTAAGATCAGTCTTTAGTAACTTCAGTTCCTCTTCAAGATTGTCAAGAGGTTTGATTCTCTTATCCAATTCAGACACCCTATTGTCTACTTCAACGATCCGGTTCAAGCAGAAATCAATCGATTTACTTATTTCGGTTTTTAAGTTCGATAATTCTGTTTTAATTTCCTGTCTAATTTTCGTTATTTCTTCGAGAATGGAAGCAATATTCTCCACCAATGAGTTGTTTGAAGGCTTATTGGTGGTCTTTGTACTTATTGTGTCTTGGAAGAGGCTAGTGCAATTTTTTTTACACTTCCAACTTTTTGATTTGTCACCAAGTTTTCGGAAGTTTCGTTCACTCTGACCAACGCAGGAATAATGGTAGGTATCGTTGCAGACAGAGCAAGTTATCGCGTCCTCAAGCAACAGCGGGGATTCGCACTCCTTCCTCGCACAGTGCATGATTGCTTTTCACTTTATTGATTGTTTTTATTTATTATTATTTTTATTTTCTTTATTACTCTATTGCACTTAATGTAGGTGGTTGAAACTAAATTATTATTATTGTCACTTTCTTAAGACTTATTGTTCTTCAAGTATATTTGCGATATTATTTATTCTAAACGTTCTCTTGTCGCCAAAATGTATTCACTAAATTAATCACAGTTCTATTATCAATGTACATTTATATCTTCCATAGCACTGTTGATCGATATATTGTTTTAGAGACAGTTCAACACAGAGAATGATAGAACGCGTGTGTCAACAACCACTGACGAATTATGAATTGAATGAACATATAATCTAGTCAAAGGTGTAGAAGAATTCTGCTTCGGAAAACTCCTGCAGACACATGTTATATATCAATAACAATACCCAAAGCGATATTGTTTAGCAAAGCGGTAGCTCTCTCAACAGGCATAACCATCGGCAGGTTGGTCCTGTATATTAGAATGTGAAACAATCTATCTTGAAGATGTCTAAGGTAAGGATAAGGATAAGATAAGGATAAGGAACATATAAACCAATGCTCCGCATGATTTCAGGATTATCGATTATGCCGCGTACAATAAAAATGTTTAATCAAATACACATACCTTCAAGTCTTTAAACTATTGTAGTCAAGCACACCTGGAGAAACTCGGTTAGGTAGAGCCAAGGATCGTACTCATTCATGTAGAGATATCTCAGAAACTTTTTAAGGACTTTCTCCACCATAAGAGAGTACTTGCTCTCATGTAACCTCAAAATCATCGATCCACTCTCGAGTCTACTTCGCACCGAGGAGTTGTAAAGAGTTCTCAATACGCTAGTATTCTCGAAAACCCTGGCAGTACGCAGAACAAATCCTAACATTCTCATTCAGTCTGTTGTTAGCTTATGGCTGTTAATAGATATTGAGTCAGAAGTATGTTATACGTGAATAAAAGCTTCAAATACTAAATACTGTTTTTTAATATCTTCAACTCCAAGAGAAGATAAGAAGACAAGAGAAGAATTGTAGAATAGAGTGCCCTCCTGTTTCATTTTTACAAGTGGTAAACCCCCAATATAATATTTATTATTAACAAATATGCATCAATAAATTAGAGGACGCATAGGTATGATCTGCTTTTTATTCTTTAAGTATGTGGTTGGCCCTTTACTACCGACAAAAATACGTAGGTACATACACGGTAGGTGTGTTTCTTGCGTGTGTACTAAATATCATTAGTTTTGCTTCCAATTATTTTCCTCGCTCAATCATTTCCGTGTTCGGGCCAGTATTATTTTTCTCTGCTTATAAAAAACCATTATGGCAGCTTATCCGAATACCAGGAGGGCATTATATAAGTGACGGTTTCGTATTCGAGCGCAGCTGTTACCGTCTCGTGGTTCTGGTATAACTTAAGATTTCCATCCACAAAGCTCAGCTATATGCTCGTATAGGAGAGATAAGGAGAAAAACGATGATATTCCATTATTTCAAATATATTTTGTAATAAAATGATAATGATCTAAGTAAGATATTCGATGCAGTGCCAGAGACTTGAACCATTTTTTAGAATAATAATCTTTCTTTATTAAATAATCTGCTTGCAGAAAGGTAGGAAATTGCAATTACAAATACAAAGATTGCTTAAACCCTTTTAAAGATAAAAAACAAACCATAAAAAACAACAACAGTTTTTATTATACTCCCTTTCTCATTTACTAGTGGAAACAGGTTTGGCGCTTAACCTACGCGTTGGGCTCGAGTCGGGCGACAATACGAAAGCGAGTAATAAAAAATTTCGAAAAATCCAAAATTATACTATAATTATTAATTATTTTATAATTTTTAATTAATTAATTTGTTAGATCATTTTTATCATCGCCACGAGTGGCAAGCACACCCGTTGACTCCAGAAGTCACTTAGATCTCGACTTCTGGAGTGAACGGGTGTGCTTGCCATCAATTCAAAACAGAACTCGATAGACAAGGCGAAAAATCCTATTATATATTATATTATTTTCTAGGGTAACCCACATGTTTTAGTCGTGACAAAGACTGTTATTATGTACCCAACGTTTCGGACAGATTGCACTGGCCATTCTGATTATGAGTTCTGTTTTGGATTGGTAGTAAGCACATCCGTTCACTCCAGAAGTCGACATCCAAGTGATCGACTTCTGGACTATATATTCTGGATATGTATAATATGTTATAATGAAGGTTTTCACAGGTGTTTGAAATGTTAGAATTAATTTCGTTGGGGGTAACCCACGTCAAAATCTGGTCCTCAGAAGGGCCATTCGTCAACCGACGTTTCGCCTGAATCACAACAGGCATCTTCAGGGTGTCTTGTTAATAAATTTCCGTCACGAGGGGCAGTGCGAGCACGTCCATTCGTTGAAAGCTTATTACCAAGTGAGGTCTGGTAAGTCAAAATCTAAATTTGGGTACTGTGGTCATTATTGGCCTTAATGATTTTTGGGAATTTCGTATTAAATATTGGGAGGGGGTGTAATACTAACATATATATATATATTTAATATGAAATAAATAAATGAAATAAAGAGAAACACAAATATCAAATAATAAAACTGAAAAATTAAATGCTGGAACCTGGATTCTTTTAAGAACCTGGAACCTTTTAAGAAGTCCGAAGGATAAAATACCTCTAGAATCGCACGGGGTATACGAAATACCATGCGGTGACTGTAACAAAACCTACATAGGTAGGTCAAACCGAAGAATCTCGGCACGCGTCTCTGAACATCGCGTCGATATAAAAAATCGGAAACTAACTTCTTCCCTTGTCCACCAATTCTCTAACGGAGAATCATAAAATAGACTTCGACAATTCAAAAGTAGTTGCCAGCCTCAATAATGAAACATTTAGAATCTACAGAGAGGCAATTGAAATAAATAAAAGAAATAGTAATATAATGAACAACAGAGACGATAGCATTCGACTTCCGACCGCATGGAGTAACATTCTTAATAATAATAATCAAATTTCTAATACAAATAATATTAATAATAATAAACCAGAAATCACGATGAAAACACTGAAGCAATTAGAAAATCCAACCTTTTCAACATTGTATAGTGACGATAATAAAGTAAGTATACGGATTACTAGAAGCCGAGCAAAACTCATTAACGGCGTCGCTGGAGAAACCCACTCCTCCACAAACACCTGACGCAGAATTTTTCAAACTTTCACTTGACGGTGAGCTCCGGACCCAAACGGTTGTACGCTTTTTGGAGAAGCAGCTCATCGACAAGGCGCCCTGAAGATGAACAGTGAGATCTGTGTTACCCCCAAAGTAGTTAGAACTAACACATATTGTACCCGTGAAAGCCTTCGATTTAACATATATATATATATGTTCGACTTAAACCAGAAATTTGGCATAAATCAAAAACAAATCGTAATTAAAAGATTTAATGTTTAATTTCTAATTCAAAGGGCAGTGGGCTTATCCTTTATAAGGTTGTTGTAATAATAATAAATTTCTCCCTTCTATATTGATGGGCACAACACTACGTGTGAGATTCTTCTATATATTTGTCATTTCCTCTTGTCAATTAATGTGTAGTTAATCTCTAATTAAAAGCCACGTAAAACGTTGAAAGTATTCTTTTATTTAATACTATATTTAACAGTTTATGGGCCCAGCACGCTTCCGCTGCGCTTTTGTCCTTGTTTTCAATTTTCACTCCAGTACTTTCAGATAATTTGTTTAGATCTTTAAAATTCAAATGTTAAAACAAGATCAAAGAATGTAATGAATAAAGCAAGTAATACTTATAATACCTACACATGTACAGATGACAGCTCAGATCATCAGGACGCCCCTCAGACATATAGTGAAGCAATATCTGCAGATAATGTGAATGCAGTAAAATGGAAGGAGTCAATCAAAGATGAGTTATTGGCGCATACAGAAAATAAAACCTGGCAGTTTTAGGATAAACCACCAGGAGTACGGATAATTGGCTCTAAATGGGTTTTTAAAATAAAAGACCTGCCATCTGGTCCGCTATATAAATCCAGGCTATGTGCCAAGGGCTGCTCACAGACACAAGGAATAGACTACAACGAAACCTTCTCACCTACAGTTAGGTATGATTCGATTCGAGTTTTACTTTTAGAGGCAGTTCAACACAACTCAGAAATGATTCAGTTTGATATAAAAACTGCTTACTTATATG
This sequence comes from Agrypnia vestita, assembly GCA_016648135.1. NCBI lineage: Eukaryota > Metazoa > Arthropoda > Insecta > Trichoptera > Phryganeidae > Agrypnia > Agrypnia vestita. Next base: position 6,854 of record JADDOH010005586.1, read on the forward strand.
GAGATATAAAGGAAGACATACACATGGCACCACCAGAAGGTTTAGATACATCGTCACATCTGGTATGTAAACTCAATCGTTCACTATATGGCCTTAAACAAGCACCAAGATGCTGGAACCAAACATTTGATAGTTTACTTAAGAAATTTGGTTTTAAAAGTAGTCATGCCGATAAATGTGTTTACATTGGCAATGTAAACAATAATTTAGTATACCTGCTACTGTATGTAGATGATGGCCTTCTACTGTCAAGCTTAAGAGAATCGTTAGACGTAGTCATATGTGAATTAAACAAGAATTTTGATATTAAAATATGTGAGCCAAAGAACTTTGTAGGCCTTCAAATAGAAAAGTCTAAAGGATGTATATTTATTCATCAAGCAAACTATATTAAGAGATTATTAAGTAAATTTAATATGCAGAATGCCAACTGTAATACTATTCCAGTAGATCCTTAGACTACACTAGAAAAGAACTCAGCTGCACCAGACAAGGATATACCCTATAGAGAAGCTGTTGGATCCTTAATGCACCTAGCTATTGTAAGCAGACCTGATATCACATATGGAGTCAGTCTGGTGAGTCGATATTTAAATTGTTATAATCACACACACTGGAATGTTGTGAAGAAAATTATGAAATACCTAAAAGAAACACAAAACTATGGTTTGTGTTACACATCGCACCAAAGCAATCAACTACAAGCTTATAGTGATGCAGATTATGTGAAAGATACATGCACACGGCGATCTTTAACTGGATATGTCTGTATAAAAAATGGAGCTGCTGTAACCTGGACAACACAACATCAACAGAGTGTTGCTTTATCAACTACAGAGGCTGAATTTATGGCAGCATGTGCGACTACAAAAGAAGTTATGTGGTTGAAACGGGTATTAATTGATATAAAAGCATTTCATCAAGACTCAGTGACTTTACATATAGACAATCAAAGTGCAATTTGTTTGATTAAAAATGTGGACTATCATAAGCGGTGCAAACACATAGATGTTAAATATAACTTTATTAAAGAAAAATATGCGGATAAACAAATTAATTTAAAGTATGTATGTACCCAAGAGCAATATGCTGATATATTCACAAAAGCCTTACCTAGAGATAAATTTCAGTACCTAAGAAGTAAGATAGGAGTGTTTAAACCTAATTGATTATTTTTAATTTTATCAATTCAATAAGATATACATTACTTTTGTTAGGTAAGAGTTTGTGATTTGAAACATGTAATAGATTCATTTCAGTATTTTTTAATTAATAAAAATGTATGTACATACAAAAGTAAAACATACCTACTATGTAACTAAACATAAATAAGCAGATGTTGTACTCACTATTTTTAAAAGTTAACTTTATATATGTACTTTCAATTGTATCTTATTTTTGTAAGAAGGGTTCCAATTTGGTAAGAGTGTTGTAATAATAATAAATTTCTCCCTTCTTTATTGATGGGCACAACACTACGTGTGAGATTCTTCTATATAGTTGTCATTTCCTCTTGTCAATTAATGTGTAGTTAATCTCTAATTAAAAGCCACGTAAAACGTTGAAAGTATTCTTTTATTTAATACTATATTTAACAAAGGTAAAAACAAATACTTTACTAAAAAAAATTCACATAACGCCTGGGGTCATGACTCTGACCTGTCAAATAAAATCAAATAATATAATGATAAAGCGCTCAATAAGGCAATTAATAGTATTTAAATATTATTAAGATATTAAAATCACATTGTTAAAAAAATATTGCCATTTTGCCATTTATCATTTTTCCCGCCCAGCCTTCATATGTACTACTCTTACGTGGCGCCAGTTTCATTTTGAATAATATTTTTCGTATAACTTGAGATTTTTCCAGATTTAACCGCTTGATATTAGCTTGCCGAGGGTGGCGTGCACAACTTTGGAGGGCGGGAAAGATATTAATCATTTTTTCCCATATTTTTTTGCGTTGTCTTCAATAGGCGAATTTGCAATGCGTTTGCAAACAAGAACTTCAAAATGGGTAATAAGACATCCATTTTGTCACTTTTCTGTGAATCGAGAATTGTTTCTGGTCGCCGCGCCGCGAACAATTGTCTAAATGTGAAATGCTTTGAACAGTTTCATTTTGACCCTGAGAATTCCAAACTACCGCGAAATAATAACAAATATTAGATATATATATATATATATATATATAATATATATATATATATATATATATAATTACACAATACACACACATATATGTATACATAATATTTTGGATAATTCAGGAATCTAAATATTAACATTGTGCCCATCACATTATATTGAAAGGATATCTCGGAATTTTAATACAAGAATCAAAGAACATAATATGAGTTGTCTTTGTGATGAACCAAATATACACCTTATTACAAAGGGATAGTAAAGAGGCTGTGATAAACTATCTTAATTCAGAGATAAAACATGAATATTTTATTCGTATTCAAAAATCGTATAAACAATGCATATTCTATTTTTAGACTTGTTTACTCTAAAAATCGACATGTTAATGACCTCTAGGCCAGAGAAGTATGAGGGAGGGGAAAATTCCTGGAATTTTGTGCGAATTGTCGTAAATAAGTGACGTCAGCAGGAGAATTGTGGTCAAATTAAGCCTATAAAATGCGTGACGCACGGCTAGATTGGATAGTGGGTTTAGAAATTTAGAATAGAGCGAAAGCTCTGTCGGATTCGGAATAGACAGTTGTTTTCAAAATTTTCTTCGTAAAAATCGTTTTAAAATAAATATATAGCTGAAGCTCGAGTTTTCTATACTGGAAGATCTATCTATACAATCTAAGAAGGAAGACGAACTTAAAAGGAAGACGAAACCCAAAGGCCAGGAAACAAGGAACAAATAATAAAGTGGAATACTTTGAACCGAGCAGAGACGTCAAAAAGGGTATTTTAGTTAAATTGATTTATTTATTTTTATTTATTTTTGATATTTCACGTACTAGTTCTAAATCATACACTAACATTTAATAAGTTTATTCGTCAAAATGTAAATAACTAACGGTCGTACAAACATTTAATTGAAGTTTCAGTTTCGGACTATAATGCGAAATAAGTAATAGATTCCTTAGTATTGGTTTTGATTAGTTTATAATTGTGCGATCTGAAAGCGTCGCTTTTAGATCGCACAATTAACAACAAAACAAAACAAAAGAAATGCGTCGTTCGTTGGACCGTCGAAGACCAGGGCTTGTGACGATCGGTAATGGATGTTCCACCATGTCAGAGCATGACCACTAGTCAAGGGTATACTAGAAATAGTGCGTTTTCTGCAGCCTGAGACATGAAGAATAGTGAGTACTGACTGCTTAACGTCTTCTAAATTACTTTATTAATTAAAAAAAAAAATTTACATAAGGAAAGCGGTGAACCCCTTTTATTTATATAACCAAATCAATTTTCCATATAGCCCTTCGCTTAATTTAACTTTCATAAAAGATTTGGTAACACCCACATTATATCCCACCCCCGCTCACTCTCTCTCCCTTGTAGATTCCTGATCGTCCTGTAGGTAGGTTTGTGTATACTTAGTATGTGTTTGTGTATAGACCCAAAATCTGGTAGTGGTTTATACTAATTTAACTAACTCTCTGTTACTATATATATTTTTGTAAGTATCAATATTACATATTTTTATTTGACGTTTTTTTAACAATTTTTTTAGTTAGTACCATATTTTAAATGATATTGATAATGTTATTTGATGTATTTGTAATATTTTATCATAATTTGGCTCAATACACGATGCAGTAAAGGCTAATTTACACCAGTACCCTGTCTAATTACGTTAAAAAATGTATAGGTATTATTTAAATAAATAATTCGATACTAAATCTATGGATGTGCTTCAAGCAAAGATTTCATCCATCATAAACAATCATACAAGTTTAAAACAATAAATGAATTAATTATACTCAGTTAAGAGTTATTTCAAATGGAAGAGAAATTTTTGCTTTCGTCTATGAATATTAATGAGATTTAATATTTGGGTTTTATAAAAATTGTTCGGAATTATTTGCACTAAACTTTTTTTAAATAATATAAAAGAGAAACATTATAATATTTTTTTGTTTCCTTTGGCGTAAAGGGAATAAAAAATACCCCAAGTTTTAAAAGAAAATCTAAAAAAATGCAAACAACTTAATTTCTATAATAATTTTTATTAAAAAAATTAACGGATGAAAATTAATTAGGTACCTAAAATAACAAATTTTAGTGCACAGTTGTATATAATCAAAACACACGCTTACTGCCAGCAATCTATCAAATGGCATTTTCTATTATATATAACATAGATTGTTATTCTCATTACATGTACATCAAAAAAATATAAATTTTATGTTAATTTTCCCGATACAAAAATAACCACAATCCTCACAAATTAATTTATAAACCCCTGATTTGTTTAAGATATTAACTTTTTTCTTATTATTTAATGCATACTTAATAAATTTATGCCACAATGTGATTTTGTATGTACTGAAGAAAGTAAAATCAAGAGTTTTACTTCGATAGAATAAAATACATGTTTATGATTTATTGCTGAATAAAACACATATCAAATTGTCACATGCAAAATTCATCAGGAATAGAAAATTGAAAAATTTCCAAATATTGGTTAAGACACTTAAGCTGGTGTCCGTATTTTAAATTTTTGTTTTTATTTACTCTTTACATTGAACTGAAATTCAAATTATAGTGAGACACAAATATGTTCTGATATTTCATAATTAATTTAAAAATATATACGTAAACAAAGTACAACATTCTAAAGTCAAACCAGTTAAATATATTTAAATGTTTTTGCAAAGCAAGGGTTATCTTTAAACATAGTGTTTTCCATCCTTCTTCTCCCTCATACTTCCATCAATTCCGTTCTACAGAAAAGACATCGAAAGATCATCCGTCTCTACTTACTTTTGTATCGGATCAAAATTAATATTATCTATTACAATTCTTTGAGTCTTGTGTAATGAGATGAAGTATCCTTTAAGGGTACTGTGTTTTCAAAATATTCCGCGCAGTAGAGACGTGGTTTGGAATTAAATTATTTAACTCTTTGATGTTTCTTAGGGAAAATTAATTTATTTCTCCGGCTCTTTGACAGAAACGACAGGGATGCGTCACAACTTCCTTTCTTGCCAAAGGATAATGGCCGTTTTATGGAGATTATTTTATATTTCTCACTGTTCTTTGCTTCCTTCAAATAATTACATTTCTCATACCTACCGACATTCCAGAAAAGTATTTTTAAATACAATACCAATCCAAAATTATTTTTTCCCAACGTTCTGTGTCATTAGGAAGACCTTTGATATAATGATATTTAATTATCATTCAATTTTATTTCCTTCTTGACAAGATTTTGTGCTTTTTATATGACTAACTAACTGACCATCGCACGCCGTTTCCCCGCAAGATCCCCACAGATAATAGAACGCCACATTTCTACGTGTACATCATACATGTTTTTATGTATGCTCTACGATTTTTGGGGTTTTTAACAGGTCTGGCCTTCGATATTTGTAGTATCTGAATATGTCAGATCTTTTGTGAGCGCCCTCTATTCCTGCCTTCAACACTCACCTCATATATTTTATTAACCATCCTTTCCTCGCTTATATGTTCAACATGACCAAACAATCTAAGCATCCTTTCTTCATTCAATCTACCACGCTAGAGCCAGCATTACATTCTCTTATTATTTGTTCATTCCTCATTCCATCAATCCTTTTCCTTAAAATCACTTTATTGACCGTATTTTCACCGCATTGAATCTACATAATTTTTAGGTCAATTCCAAGCTTCACTTCCATATATCAGCGTTGGCACCAGAACGTCATTATCTGCCGCTAGTTTTGCTTACTTTGACAATTTTTTTGCCATACTTTATTGGTCATAATTGCATTCAGAGCGCCAATTACTTTCATTTCCACAGACAAACTCCTTTCGATATGGTTGCCATCTCTACTAAACATATTTTTAAAATAGGATAACTCGTTTATTTGTTCTAAGCATTTATTGTTTACTATTATATCACACTTAGTCACCCTTTCGTCTCCATCGAAGACCGTCAATTTTGATTTGCTGATATTCATCGAAAGTTCACTCTCCATTCATATGTCAGACACCCTACACAGCCACTGCAAACAGCTTCACTATTACTGCACGGATACTGCATCGTCTGTGTATAGTAGACAGGATATGGCGAGCGTGTCCATTTTTTCACCTACTTATTGTTCTTTCAATTCTTTCACACAATTATCCATATACAGCTTAAAAAACTATGGTGACATTCCGCATTCCAGTTTGACACCTTTTGTAATATCAAACAATCATGTGAATACTCCATTATTTGATTTTTTGCCAGAATCTTTTCCGTGCATCCTCTTCCACTATTGAACACACCTTGTGCATCCAACACATTTTCTTTCGTTATCATCCTTATTCTTTCTATCTAAATTCTTCAATATAATTTTGCAACACAGCTAAATAGGCTAATGGCCCGATAGCTTGCAAAATCTATGGGCGACCCTTTTCATTTATAACATAGACGTACGACAACAGCATCTTTCTAATCCATTAGAGCGTGGATTCCCTCTAAACATTCGTTGAAGAGTTACCAACATTGATGTGGCAGTTATAATTACACCGTGCTCTAACATTTTAATGATTGAAAATGTTAGGATTCGTATTAAATAAGCAAAGAAAAATTATTCCAACATCTTTATTTAAATCAGCATAACAATTGTATGCATATATGATGACGCAGATATTCCATAATCGTGGGATAGTTGCGTACTCGTGACACACAAATTGGCATCATTTCAATAAAACACATTTTGTATTCGACTAACGCAGAGATTCATTGTAGAACGGTGAGAGTACTTTATCAATTTACCAATAACGTCCGGGTACAGAATTTCATTAAAATTAACATGCGCGGATATAAGGATTATTGAAAATAAAACTAAAATATACACCTACTTAACCACTCAAAATACTTGGCATAGGCAAACTGGGACTTTATTTTATTATTTTATTTTATTTTTAATTTAAAAACTATCGACAGGTCAGAAAAATTGAAATGAAACATTGAAAAAAAACTATCGACAGGTCAGAAAGATTGAAATGAAACATTGAAATGAACGATAGAGCAAAACAAAATTAAACCTTATATCACAAAAAACGCACAAATACTTAAATAAGTGCAATCAATTTAAGTAACCGTGATATTAATTGTATAAGATAAGAATGGTAATGCGACTCCAAGTTGGTTTTCCATTATATGTTTATAAATGTGTGATCACTGAGTCGATATTGGTTTTAGGCAAATGACGGCATGATACAAAGGTAAATATCACCCTTGAATAAAGAAAAAAATATCAAGATATATAAAAAATATCTCATAGAGATGAAATTGTATATTTATTAATATTTAGAAATTTTCGTGATTAAATTTATGAAGATCTTTATAATTAACTATGAATAAAACCCAACGTTGTTTACTTCACACAATGTAACATTAATTAAATAATTAAAACGTTTTCGATGCATACTGCATCATCTTCAGTAATATACTAACTTAATAGTTAGTATATTACTGAAGATAAAATGTCTTCTAGTCTTAATAGACTAGAAGACATTTTATCTACTACATGGAGTGGGGTGGTCGGGAGCAGGGGAGAGGGAGGGTATTACATGTTTGTAAAAAGGCAGAAAATTAGACATACTAGAAAATATAGAAATTAATCTAAATAATGATAATGCACACAACATACAAACACCACCTAAAACACCCCCTCCTATACATACTAGCCCCATTCAGACACCAATTTCACTTCTCGCTACCCCTCCTCCTCTCCCACTCCCGCTCATCGCACCCCATGTAGTAATTAAAATGTTTTCTAGTCTTAAGAGTTAGTACATTACTGAATAGGATGCAGGAAAGTATCGAAAACGTTTTAATTATTTTAATTAATAGTTCATTGTATGAATTAAATAACGTTGTATTTTATTCATAGTTAAAGATTAAAGAGATAAGGTTGTTATAACGGTCGTTAGACATATTTAACTGAAACTGGTTGCGGATATTTTTTACAAACCGTGTGATTTTCCGAGAAAAGATTCTCGACGTTTCGTCGTTCGAAATTCTTATTCAACTTCATCAGGAGGACGACCTTTAGGCGCGGAGGTAGAGGGCGGAGTCACAAACTTTTCACATACTTGAAGATTTTGACCAAACGCGATGAAATTTAAAGAGAATATTCACAATGTGCATACGGCAAGGTATATTACTGGAAATGGGACAAAAAAATTCAACATTTTTCGCGGTCCTAGTGAGAAAATTGACGATATGTGTTTCTCACACACTTGAAGACTTTGATTGAACGCGCTGAAATATAACCGATATTTACACTGTTTGCATGCGCCCTGCTGGCAATGCGAAAAAAATATCAAATTTTGTCTCAGTCCTAGTGAGAAATTTTTCATTATGTGTTTTGTAATGAATCCTACCTACCTACAGGTGTATAAAATGGTCGAACCCACCTCATACAACCGAAGCTACTAACTAAAAATTTCGTTAATATAAATTATTTAATACAAATTCTATTTCTAATATGAGAAGCTTAACTATCCTTCACCGCGCTCTTACTGTGAAGTAAGAATAAGTAATGAAGAAGCATGTCTACGTAAATAAATATCTGAATAATCCTTTTTTTCGAAAGAACTGAATTGAAAATGAAAGAATTGTTCCCTAAAATCGCGACACCTTCGTAATGTCGTTTATCGATGTTTAATTAATATCAGGACTCTAATATGTTTACGTAAATATCATTCTAGACGCTGATACTATATAATGGCTCGTGATGTCGTTTAACCTAATCTATTAAAATGTATATTTATACGTAATTATCTATAAAAATGGCTCGTGATGTCGTTTAACCTAATATATTAAAATGTATACTTATACGTAATTATCTATAAAATTGGCTCGTGATGTATATCGTCTAGTTCCCACATTGTGACGCAAAGCAACCCAAGTTCTTTTAGAAAACATGTTGTATTTCCAGTGATCAAACCATACGAGAGAGAATAAATTTACGCTACAAAATTTAATTCGGACGGGAGAGAAAAACATGTATGGAAACAAATTTATGAAAAACATAAAAGATTCAGTTATTATGATAAATTTCCTACCTTTCGATTTGAAATATTGAAGTAAAGATCTCACCTCCTCTGTTCATGAATTTGGAAGAAGGAAACATTTATATAAATTCTAATTACATTATAAATGCTCGAGGTTGACCGGTTCGAAGTAGGTTTTTATTTTATTAGCAGCCCGTGAATTTAAAATAATTAAAATGATTTGAAGACTATATGAATGACGCCAGATTTAATTGATTGTCATTCCGCGAAGATAAGGGTGGAAAGGGCTCCTCCACGTATGCCCTTCCGGATGGGTTCCGACCTTTTACAAATGATGAACCCGCTCTCCTTAGAACGAACAGGTCAACCCGTGGCTTGATATCCTTTAATTGCTTGAGTATCATGCAATAAGATGGTGATCCCACGAAGTGTACCAGGATTCCGGCGACATATACACATCAGGAATCCTTCCTCGCGCCTTACGGTGATTTTCGTTGACATAAATTAACTGATGCTGATTTGAAATGTGATATAACGTTATCAAGCTAGTGGCACAGATATCCGCTGGGAATCCTAAATCCTGCGTCAAACGGATCCATTTTAGCACTGCTGTGTTGATTTCGTGTTGATGAAAAGGTATCCTTGAAGTTATTGAATAGATAATATATAATGCAGTCCTTTATGGTGATTTCGGCCAACGGTAAAACTCGTGATGTGCACACGTCGCCGATAGGCAGCCCCGCAGGATCATTTTATAATGTTAATGATGATGATGATGAAGGTATGTCAGTTGATTCCTATCATGAACGTACGTAATGGGACAAACAGATGGATTGTCTGAATCATCGAAATTGAAATACATATTTCATGTAGATAATGTAGAATTTAATCATTCTTCATACACTCCAAAGGTATGTCACTCGGCAGATCGAAGATTGCCAAAGCCTGAGGTACTTCCATATAGTAATTTAGCAGACACACTAAACAGTAAACAGTTAAACAGTTAAACAGTCAGTACACACTATTCTTGATGTCTCAGGCTGCATAAAACGCACTATTTCTAGTATACCCTTGACTAGTGGTCATGTTCTGACATGGTGGAATATCCATTACCAATCGTCACAAGCCCTGGTTTTCGACGGTCCAACGGACGACAAACCTTGGCTATCAGATCGCACAATTATAAACCAATCAAAAAAAATACTAAGGAATCCATTACTTATTACGCATTATAGTCCGAAACTGAAACTTCAATTAAATGTTTTGTACGACCGTTAATTATTTACTTTTTGACGAATAAACCTATTAAATGTTAGTGTATGATTTAGAACTAGTACGTGAAATATCAAAAATAAATAAAATAAAATAAATATATCATGTGACGGATCCTCTTCTTCGCCTTTCAGCTCGATCCTACTCCTAACAGTGTTTTCGCCTTGTTAGAGGCAAACAAGCTATCTATCTACGTCGGATGTAGGCTCTACGGTTTTTAACGTAGTATTCCCAAACACCCTCGCTTTATTCAAGACCTCCCCAGTTCACGTTGTGTAATTTTTTGTTTCGAACTATAGGGGCTGAATTGGTTTTGTGGTAACCCTAACGCAAGCTATACTTAAAATAAATACTGGGGTATGAAGTTCGTGAATGTTCATGGAAAACGCAAACAAAACGACAGTACGTCAAATAAACCCTACGGTGCAATTGCTAAACATACTATGTTCCGTGGCCCTATATTGATTACCTAACGTTCCTACGGACTGGAGCCCCTGCATCTGGTGTAGCTGCGCATCTCCGCGCCTCTCCGCTCGATCCCCATGGTCCTACCTGTATGGGATGGACCGCCATCCACTGGAAAGGTTAGTAACGTGCCGTTATCACATGCGCATGCACATATAGAGTACAGAGATCCCCTGAAAGCCCTCAAGTCCTTCGTAGCCGCTCCTATGGGTGATTCCGTCTTCGACACCCTCGCTGGTTGATATTTTTATCTTCCGCCGTTATCTCGCTGTGCTTATTCCTTACGATCTTTTATATTTAATCTGCATTATTCTTATATCAATTACATTGTTACGTTTATTTACTAGCCGGCCTAAGTTCCGGTATCTGGACCTATACCTCATTCTAGTGGTACGTTGGATTCTAATGGATGAACGGGGATTGTGGAAGGTATGTGTAAATGTATTTGTACGCGGAAAATGTGTTTGCTTTAAATTCGGCTCCTCCATACTCAAAGGCTCATCGGTGACTGATCCCATCCTCCTTCTCCCGACACGAGTTCCGGATACGTTGACCTGAGCCTGGATGCGCCTTTTCATGTTGGGCCTCTTCTGTGCAAAGTACCGCACTATCCCTCGCGTCAGTGTCTGGCGTCCGGGCTCAGAGCCAGTTTGCCCCCCGAATTCCAACTCCTCCAGGTTAAACTAAGTTAAACTACGGTATATATACTGAAGCTACTGTAAAGATGCTCCCGGGCCACCTGTCAAGTCAAAAATATGCGAGTGGGGAGGGGGAGTTTCCTAGGCTCCTAATATAATATACATACATATACATACATATACAATACATAAATAAATACTTGTAATGGTTGGTTTCCATGTGGTTTCACGAGGCCATGAACCCTCGTATTAGTAGATGGAAAGGTGGATCTGGACAGTAGGGATATGCCTAGCCCCTGGCCAAGGATTTTGGTGTATTTTCTCCAAATGGTGTACAGCTAGAATCCTGCCATCGATGATGATAGGATCTGCCTAATTTTCTCCGACTGATTTGTAACTGGAACCCTGCCATCGCTGATGGAGATGATGTTGTCACTATCGAAATGTCTCCTGATGATATATAGCTGAACCATCGCTAGTGATGATGATGCTCATCATCATCACTAGCGTTTCAGCTATATAACGTCTCCTGACGATATATAGCTGAAACACCGCTAATGATGATGATGATACTATCGAAACGCCTCCTGACTATATATGACTGGGACACTGCTAATGATGATGATGGTGATGATGCTATCGAAACGTTTCCTGGCGATATATAGCTGGAACACCGCTAATGATGATGATGATGATACTATCGAAACGCCTCCTGACTATATATGACTGGGACACTGCTAATGATGATGATGATGATGATACTATGGGAACGTCTCCTGACGATATATAACTGGAACGCGGCGATCGGTGGCGACGACGTAACATAGCGAGTAGTGTGTAATCGGAACGCGGCGTTCAGTGACGGTGATGCAATTTGGCGCGTGGTATATAGTTGGGACACGGCATTCGGTGATGATGACGGTGACGATGCTGATCTGACTATCCCCCCCCCCCGACGATGCACAGACGTATAAGAACGTAAACAAATAAATAGATTGAAAAATAAATAAATAAATAAATAAATTAGAAAATTAACCAATTAATAAATTAATAAGTAAATAAACAAATGAATAAATAAATAAATAAACAAATAAATAAATATATAATTAATTAATTAATAAATCAATCATTCAAATAAATGAATGAATAAATAAATATATAATTAATAAACTAATCAATCAATCAATCAATTAAATAAACAAGTAGATAAATAAATAATTTATAAATAAATGAATAAATATGAATGAATGAATGAATTAATGAATAAATAAATAAATAAACAAATAAATAAATATATGATTAATTGATTAATAAATCAATCAATCAAATAAATAAATCAATAAATAAATATATAATTAATCAATTAATCAATCAATCAAATAAATAAATCAATAAATAAATATATAATTAATCAATTAATCAATCAATCAAATAAATAAATCAATAAAAAAATATATAATTACTCAATTAATCAATCAATCAATTAAATAAACAAGTAGATTAATAAATAATTTATAAATAAATGAATAAATAGATGAATGAATGAATAAATGAATGAATGAATAAATAAATAAATAAACAAATAAATAAATATACGATTAACTGATTTATAAATCAATCAATCAAATGAATAAATAAATATATAATTAATTAACTAATCAATCAATCAATCAATCAATCAATTAAATAAACAAGTAGATAAATAAATAATTTATAAATAAATGAATAAATAAATGAATAAATGAATGAATGAATGAATAAATAAACAAATAAACAAATAAATATATGAATAGACAAATAAATACCTAGTTAATTAATAAATTATTCAATCAATCAATCAATTAAATAAATAAATAAGTTCCCGATCCCTCGAAGTTCACACATATGCAGAGAAGGGTTAATTTGGCAAATTAATTCGCCCCTATTATGATCAGTACGGATTCGACATGCAAACACCTGTGGATAAACATATATGTAAAGTTTACGGTACAGGGGTTAGCTTTTACTGTCGGCGCTTCTTCCGTCTCTGTCTGGGGTGTCGAACCCGAGACCATTCTTCTTAATCGTGCGCCACCTTTATATATCGTTATAATCTCAAAACGGAAAGAGGATGACATGACTTACCCATTTGCTCGCCGATTTATCCATTCCAGTGCATCGTAGTTTCACTTCATGTACCTCACTTTATACCTAAGGATTGCGGACACTTGCCTTGCCCGCGCATACGATTCACAGACCCCTAATTAACTATAGTTCGCGACCTAACCTTTGATCCTGCCATTACGCGTTTATAAGTTTCCGTAGCTGGGGCTTAGTATCCAGCCTCTGCAACTATACGGTGCATATACTTTAATCAAACCGAAATTAGACATTATTTTCTTTTCTTTAAATTTATATTCCTCGAGATACCGGAATTAGACTCTAGCTCGACAATTGTAAGTATTCATATATCTTAATAATACTGTAACATAGTCCTTATTTCCGTCTTACGCATCCGTACTTACCCGGGTCGCCGAAACTAAACTCTAATTCTAATGATTATACTCTAATGACGTATTTTTCATAAAGCCATATTTTTAATTTGCTTTTGCGGGATTAAGCTTTGAATCTAGGATTCCATGCATTTATAAGTTTTAACAAACCCGTGAAGCAACCACTTGTCCACTTGTTGTTGTTGAACAATTAATTGTTTCTATAATAAAACCCCACTAGTCTACATCTTTATAAGGTCAATACATATTACTTTTAGGGTCCGCCGATTTAGTTTTTATTCTTAATATTATTCTTAATATAAATTTATTATCATCTCGAATATTTGATATCTACTCTCCGGCAAATTTTAATATAGTTTAAATCATTTTAATATAGTTTATCATTTTAATATAGTTTAAAAATAACGGGAATCTGTAATTCCTACAAGTATAAACAACCCCAATCTTACCGAATCCATTTTATGTAGTGAAAGACGCGGGATTTATATTCTTCCTAAAATGTAAAATGAACCCGGTCTAGATGAAACATCCTTATTTAGTTTCAGGAATATGATATAACCCGATCTAAACGAAGGTAATTTTATATAATTTTAGGACAGCGGAACTTACAAATTTCATAAAGTATATCGTGAAGCCAATCTAGGCGGAGACACTACGTATATTTTAAACAGAGTAAGAGTTTAAATTTTACCATCAAGTCTAATACACCGCAAGAATGTCCTAGGCATAGTAAACAAAATAGCGGTCAAAACTGTAGTGTTTCTATGTTCATACGTTTTAGCTCAAAACGAATATTATAAGTTTCACATTTATAATACAAGACGCGAATTTCTAAACGAAACATTTTAAAATAGCTCTAACCGAAATCTATATATTTCATATTTATTAAATGAAACGCGAATTCTCGAGCGAAAGCATTTTATATAACTAAATGCAACGAAATCTTATATAGTTTATAAATAAGAAGACCCGGCCCCAGGCGGTTTTTATATATTTTCAATATAACGAGGCCCTAAGTCCGCGAGGCAAATATCTTTCATAAAATATAAAATAACCCGAACCAAATTAAACATATTTTTATCTTATAGACTTTCCCCAACGCGCGTAATAATCCCGGCCACATGAAACGTTTTTATATGTTTTAATAGCGCGGGACCTATGTTTTCCTATATAATATAAGATAACCCGGGCCGAACGGAAGCAATTTTATATACTTTATAAAATAGTGAAACTTGTACTTCTGTAAAACCGTAAATAAACCCCGACCCCCACGAGATTATTTTATATAATTTTTTAGAATTATGAAATTTTATACATCTGTAAAATTGTAAATAAGTCCCGATTCTCACGAGATTATTTTATATAATTTTCTAGAATAATGTAATTTATACATCTGTGAAATTGTAAATAAACCCTGATTCTCACGGAATTACACTATATAATTTTAAACGAAATGAAAATCTAGATTATTATGGGCTAAACCTGATACCCCGCGAGATCAGCTATATATTTTTCACTAGACGTATTTTTAATCCCAGAATTTATTCGCTATAATTTTAGCGGACTCTTACTATTAAACATAAACAAAAAATTATTAAAATAAACTAAATATTCTTTCAATAACTAAAATAAACCCGGTCTAATCGAAACATTTCATATAACGAAATATTATATGCCTTACAAATGTAAAAATTAAAATGAGACCTCGCGTATTTAGCAAAGATAGGTATTTTTTAAGACTTATTTAAAATCGAATCTGTTAGTAACAACTCCTTTATCTTTTAACAACTTCCCGCGTGTTTAGCATAAAATAGGTATCTTTATAACGCACAGCTAGTTTCCAGAGATCCGCCAATACTATTCCTGTATACTTAGTAAAACGAAAAAATTAACTAAATTTGAACCCTAGCGGTTCCTGAAATTCTGCGAGTATTATTCTGTGAACCTAGTAAGACGATAAAATAATTAACTTTATAGAACGTAGTGATTTCCGAAGTTCTGATATGCCAAATTAATTACCTTTATAAAATAAAATCAAACCCGTACTCTGAGTTAAAACCCTTTTAACAGGACCTCGCGTATTTAGCATAAGATAGGTATTTTTATAAGACTTATTAACAATTTCCCGCGTGTTTAGCATAAAATAGGTATCTTTATAACGCACAGCTAGTTTCCGGAGATCTGCAAATATCAGTTCTATATATGCCGGACTAATCAACTTAATAAAGCGCAGTAACTTCCGAAGTTCTAATATGCCAAATTAATTACCCTTTATAAAATAAAATCAAACCCGTACCACCCTTTTCTTTTAACGTGAGCAATCAACAATGTCGAAGAGTATAATTACCCGTACACTACTTTCACTTGAAGTTAAACTATAATTTTCAAACACTGGGACACTCTAAGTCGACGGTAACTTTCACTCAAAAAACAACCGACGCGGATTTCGCACCCCCGTAGACGTCCACACCGACTCCCTCAATTCTGTCTCCGCGTTACCTCTAATACCCCTCCCAGCAGCCAAAGGTCCTTAGTCGTGTGTTTCCAGGATTTTCAATATCCTACTTTCCTTGATACCCAAATCTTTGTCCCTTAGATTCAGTTTGGCAAAAAAAAAACACATTCCCTCTTGGATCTGTCAGTTAACTCCACCTTTTCTGTTGCTGTCTCTACCTATGTTTTGGGGCGGACTAGGTGGCTTCGGACGATTTAAATTCGCTTCGCAAGCGCGATAATTAATTTTTAATATTTAATTTCTAAGTTCAATCCATATTGTCGTTTGATCAACCGTAACCACAATCTATCGAGTACTCCCCTAATCATAGTTGATGTTTCTTCATTATCTACCATTATCATGTCCCGTTCCCTCGTATTTTCACTCGTCTTCATCGGAAATTTAACGATTCTTGGCCGCTATATCATGGGATCAATTTCCATATATTCACCACGTGCACACTGCATACCTAGATATAACAATCGTTCAAAGGTACTATACCTAATTTTAAATTAATTTTGGGCGATCTTTTCTCGTGGATCACCCAATGAATCCTGTCTTATGCCCGCGGCTCCCCGCGCACAGGGACGTATTAGGTACCTCCGTTGCGGAATTTAAACATAATTTGTAACCATTTATTATTATTTTTATCGGAAGTAAGATTGATCCACAAAATAACTATGTTACATAGACAGTGAATATTCTCGAACAATATAATACTGGAAGAGTGCTATTCGCTATAACACAATAAACTATTAATGTAAGTTAAAGTAAATTTTTAAATTCAGTGGAAAATTTTTAAGATCGTTTTGCTTTTAATTTTTCTCAAAACAAAATAAATAAATAAATAAACACACAAATACACACTCACACAAACCCACTATTGGACATGTTTTTCTTATTCTTTTATCGATTGTATGTATGTGCTTTCGCGTAATTGGCCCAAAACTCTGTACATCAATTATTGTTTTTTCTTCAAAGATTGATTAATTATATGGCTGTAAGAAAACCAATAAATGAAAATAAATAAAATAAATAAGTAAATAAACCTCCAGTGCCGCAGGCAAGGCAAGGCGTCGGATCAGTTCAGTGCTTATTTATTGCCAAGGTACTGGACGCCTCCGCTGATAACTATATACCACTCACCATGTTCTTAGAGGTGTGTTGAAAGATTGCTAGTACAGTAGCCGGCAAACATCTTGAAATTCTGCGGCGTAGTGGGGGGACGTTTGCGCATCTACCTTCCCACCAACGAGACCCAAATTTCGTCTTCTGCGCATTCCCCCTCTTAGCCAAAGAATTTCATGAAGTTTGCCGGCAACTGTATCTGTCGAATCGGTCTCAAGTAGTTGTCTGTATTTGTACGTATATCATTATTACATGCTCTTGCTATATCCGTTCCACTTCATATTATTGTTCCTCTCGTCTTTGAATTTCTATCACACTATGTTCTCCTATGTTTTTGGTATTTATATGCTTGCTTCTTCGCGTTATATTACATTTACTCCCAATTATATTTGTTTCATTTATCCATCCATCTATAAGATCCCCCATACGCTTTATCCTTTTATTACATGTGTATATGGGCCGCAAATTCATATTATTTTATTTACAATATTCTTATCTAGATACACTTGTTCCAATTATGTTTTGTGGGTTATTACTACCAAACCCGGCGAAATCTGAGCTAGAATAGCCAATCGTATACACGTTACCCGTCCTGTTGAAACTACGCTAATGTCGGACAGGTTTGTAGTGATTACATAGTTAATATATTGTATCTATATTTGAGTATATTCTTTTCTTGTCGTGCTATTAATATGCTTACACGTTATCGTTATCTCATTCCTAACTATATATACCGTCATTGCGCAATTACCTATCTGTTGTAAAAGCCTGAAGAGCGTTAGCCTACAGATAAATATAATAGAATTATAGTTAACTTTCCTATCTGCCTACGTTATCCGACTCCCGCGAAACGAAAATAAATCATTATTCGCTCAGTTAAGGTCACCCCTCTGGTACATCGTATACGTTTAATCCGTGCTTCACGGCCAATTCCTATAAATTATTTATGGCGCGTTTTCCTCTCGCGATCCCCCAATTAGGACCCGCCTTCCTTACTTTTGCTCATATTCTGCATCTCTGTTGCCCGGGAATCCACTCGAGACCACGATTAATGACATTTAAACGGTCTCAAAAATCCAGCAAAAAAGCCCATAATTCAGAAACCTCGTGGAACTGTCAATATCATCGTCACCTTAGAGTAGACGTTAATCGGTTTTTTAACGGCTCAAAACGCAATAACCGCGACCCAAATCTCTGAAAACCGTGTTCAGCATTTTTTATGGGAAGCACATGTGGACCGCTCGGACCGCATCGATCGTCAACCATTTGTACCAAACACGGCTTTACACAAGATTGATATGATTTATAAGAATTGAATAGTAACTGCCCGTAACCTATATCCGATCAATCGCTACTAACTCCCTCCCAATACTAGCGTTTCATCATTCCCAAATTTTTGTAGCTCCAATACTCCGCCAGGTGGGTTTAGCTCAATTTTTCCCGCGTAGCATTTAAATCATCTTAGAGTTCAAAATAAAAATAATAAAAAAAAAAATCTATAGAAACAGGTGATTCATCACAAGGTATAGTTTTAAACTATACCTAATGATCATATTAGCCATACCCGATGATGAGAGAGACTGCCATCTCGAAACTATAATAGAAATTAATAACTCATGTAGTGTGTATAATACAAAGTTAAAATAAAAGACCTGCGCACCTATCTTGGTTGCGCTGGAATAATCGCATAATTATTACTATTATTATTTGGCATCGGAACAAAATATCAAAATTTTGACATGATTTCGATTAAAATGAAACTTTTTCCATTATTATTAAATATTTATTGTCTACGTAGCTTCAAAATTTGTCAATATAAGTATTTTTAAAAAATCCGATTTCAAATTTATTAATTTCAGTCGGCAGAATCATCTTTGACATAGGCATCGGAACGAAATGTCAAGTTCGATAAATAAGAGTTAGGTACCTATATTGAATTTAGATTTCTTATATTCGAAAAAGGGTTCGACAAAAAGAATGTTCAAAATAATTATGCCAGGCGTTCAGAGAGTTTTGATGTAAAACGTGTATAATATCACAGTATACTAAGAACAGTAATACGTATTCACACAAACTGGCCGCTACCCATTAGAATGTGTGCGTGCGTGCTCGGCGCCGTGTACGCACGCACTATGACGCACACATTGACATA
This sequence comes from Agrypnia vestita, assembly GCA_016648135.1. Classification (NCBI taxonomy): domain Eukaryota; kingdom Metazoa; phylum Arthropoda; class Insecta; order Trichoptera; family Phryganeidae; genus Agrypnia; species Agrypnia vestita. The sequence goes on from JADDOH010005586.1 coordinate 26,684, forward strand.
GAATATGGGGGCTCAAAGCGGCGGCAGTAAGGGCCGTGCCTTCGGTGCCATTCGCGCTCGCAGCCGCCGCTTTAGAAAAAAAATGCGCTTCCTAAAAGAAATTTTTTTATGTTTTTGGTGCTTTACTAAAAAGGTGTGTTGATTATCACAAAGACTGTGAGTTTTTAAAAGTCTACGTTGATGTTAATCAGCGTTCTTGCAATTTAAGTGCAGAAACTAGGTATACTAATTACAGAAATTATGCGACAGATCGAAATTTACTCATGACTTTGTTGCCAATATAGAGAGGATGGAGCAGGTCTTTCGCAAGGAGTTCGAAAAGGACCACATAAGCATTAAAATCGGCACATCAATTTTTGAACAATTAAAAGAAATTAAATTTTATTCGGGTTTAGTGTCTACCTTATGCGTCGGAATCTCAGACGCTACGAGTTAAAAGAAAGGGAGTAAAAATAAAGTGACAACCCTAGCATCAACGCGAGAGTAGGCTAATAACTCGCCGACAGGCCGGAGATAAACTACTGTTCTGGGTATACTGTGATAATATTTAGATACTGCATGGATGATATTAAAAAATCGATAACGAATTTATGCAAAGAAAGCGTATAAAAGCAAGTCTTGAAAAATTTTTGATTAACTTATTTCAAATTTTGTTCCGAACCAGGTTTGGTACGTAAAACATATTTTTATTGGCACCAGACTTTGCGTCTGATTGGCAAAAATAAATTTACGATAGTTCATGTCTATGATACATACCACAACTGCTCAGCATCACTACACATTCAGAGGTGTGAAATGGTTCAACGAAATGCCTAAGGAAAATTATGAGGCATTTAAAAAAACGTGAAAAAATACCTTTAGAAATATTTAATTTTTTATTTTATTATATATGTACCTATTGCTTACTTATTATTATGCATATGTACCTATTACTTACTAATTATAGCTATACATATATAATGATGACTATGTAAATTTTATCATATAATTCTCTGTAAATGAAAAATGTAATGATACTCTTTCCTTCACACGAGTCTATGTTAAAAAATAAAAATGTCTTTTGAAAACCCTTTAATAAAATTACTGATTTCTTTAGGATTTTTTTTAATTTTGACTAATGCAACCGATGTCCATTTTGAGTGATAAATCTGACAAACGTTGTGTGTATGAGCTGGCTCCAATTAGCTTTCAGCCGATCCGAGGCTGTATGAAAAGCACAGCCTGGCGCGTCACGGCGACTTAGGGGCAGCGAAGCGCCATAATCTGGGTGCGCGGCGCGGCGCCCGCTGCAGCGGGCTGTAATCCACTTTGCAGTCCTTCGCGATCACTGGTACGGATTGGCTTAGCGGTGACTGATGGTCGAGTCCCCTGGGCGAGCGCTTTCATCATTTTAGGTGGCCACCGCACCGACTTCGTCGTTTATCTGATGACATTTAAACGTGTTAACATTTTGGCGAAATCCTGCCTCGAAATGAACACACGCATTACGACAGAGTATTAAATTGTACAAAATTTAACGAGTTTAGGCAAAGGGACTAGACACAACGGAAGGAACGGAGTTCCAAAGGTCACGGGTTCGAACCTCACTCCAGACTAGCAAGTTAGCCCTATTTTCATAGCACAAGCGTTAAGCTTAATTTGAAAATAGTAATAATATTGATATGACACGTATTCCGTGTTCGCATCTCTATTTAAAAAAAATGCATTAAATAGGCTCTCTTTGTCTGTTTGTTTGTTTGTTATTGTGCGGAATCTTATTATTGATTTTTCACCAACTTCCCGACTATTTAATATATACTTTCAACATTTACGTAAAGTGGATGACCATACATTATTAAATCATTTTTAAAGTAATTTGGTAATTATTACTACTAAAATGAATAATTTTCCGTTATTATTGAACATTTAAAGTACCCACGTAGCTTCGAGATTTATCTGTAATAATAAGAATAAAATATCTGAATTCAAATTTTTAAATTCTCTACTTTGACATTAGGCGTAGGAACTAAATATCAAATTCGAAGAATTGGGGTTATATTGAATGTAGATTTGTATGATCTCAGGATAACTTTGGTTTAGACAAAGTCGGTTTGACAAAAAGGGTATTCAACATAATTATTCCACGGGATTAAATAATGTTGATGCAGAACACACGCAGTATTTTCTGCAATTAGCCTGTCACACTCATGTACCTTCCCTTCACCTTTTCGCGGTGAAACTGTTACCCCATATTAAAACCATGTCTTTGAAAAAAAAAATCTTTTTTTTAAGACGTAAAATGCAGTTAAATAATTTATTCATGGATAATTTGTACCTTGTTGGTCTTGTGGTTAGAACTCTCGCCTCGTGATCCAAAGGTCGCGGGTTCGACTCCAGACCAGCAAGTTAGTCCTATTTTCATAGCACAAGCGATTAGCTTAGTTTGAAAATAGTAAGAATATTGATGTGACACGTATTCCGTGTTCGCATCTCTATTTAAAAAAAAAAAAAAAATTCAACCCTCAAGTAAGCAAAATCAATTTTTTACATTAGACTATGTTTTTTTTTTAATTTTTAAAAAAAATTGAGTAAAAACGTATTTTTATTTTAAAACGAGACTCACTTACTAAGACATTATATTTTTAAGAGTAAATAAACTTACGTTTGTTCATGTCTTTATATTTTGGTGGAAATGTGAAAAATATAAAAATCTAGGTGTCATCGGAACCGTTAATGAACTAGTTTTTTTAATCGATTTTTATTGCTTTTAATGAATGTGATGTCAATTTTTTGCAAAATGGGACTACCTGACATACAAGCCGGGATATAATTGAATTATATAAATTATGTTCTCACTATAAATTATCTGCTGCTCATCTCGGCACAGGTTCTTCCTAGTGATGTGAGCGGCTCCATCTCCTATATCATGTAACATGATGAAGATAAATATATATAAAAAAATAAGAAATTTTCTGGACTCTCTCATTTCTTGTTTTAGAGACATAAAGTCACCGCCCAAGATGATGCGCTTCAAGATTTTATCTGGAGTTTTTTCATTGACGTTATGAGAAAATAATGTACTATACGTATGTTCAAATGCTAAAATGATTCAATAACTTAAAACAGTATTGGAAGTCCTGTGGAATTCATACGACAATACATGAACCACCAATCTAGGCCACACACACACACACAGTGGCAAGAATGCCACATAAGCAGATCGAGGCACAAACAAGGCACACGCGCGGCCTACAGTTCATTGCACTATCAGCATTCCCGATGATTTCTCCACACACACACAGCTACACTTCAGAAAACTCCGTTGTTCGTAAATCATTTAAAAAGCGGTCCACATCCTATGTTGGCATGTCAGTCTTTTATCGACCTTCGGCGTATGGCCGAAGGCTAACCCCCTTCGAGTATCTATCATTGTCTTTGTATCGTACTCATTTATAACTTGTACTTGTTTTATCGAGATAATAAAATCATCAAACATTCTACGCCTTTGGAGTTTTCTCGTCACATGACCACCCGTCATGTGACGGGAAAGCAGTTGCTCCAAAGAACTAAAAGCAGATGCTCCAAAATACCTCCAAACCCCCAAAGTCCTATTGGTGAAATTGTGCCTCAATTTTCTAAAATGTGTTGAAAAATTTCGTCAAAAGGTGACTGGTTGTGAGAAATTCTGTGACAACCGTTTTAATTTATTTTATTTCATACTTTTAATAGATAAGAATGTACTTTGCATTGAAAAAGAGTAAAAAAACTTTTTAAAAAAAATCACATTTTTTGTTAGTTCAAAATAATAGGAACAAAAACTTCTGGAACATTAGAAACACGAATGACCTAGAATAAAGGAGGTGTTCTGGCAAGCGGCGCCGCCCGATTGCATCAACAGATCAAAGATGCGCCTAGACTTTGATGGGATTTTTTTCTATTATTGTACGTTATACCAGTAATATTTTATGTAAAATGTTCATATGTCTGTACATATAAATGATTTAAAATATTAAAGATCCACCTCATCAAATGAGATATTTACGCTTAATAATAATAACTCGCTAAAAATAATGAAAGATATAATAATCTTAACAATTTTAAATTACGTGTGTTATTGTTTAAAAGGTTTTGGTTTCTCTTTTGGTATTAATTAAATTTCCACGAGCATGGGCAATATCTATTGATATCACACGACTACGTCACGCCCTGGTGGCAAGGTATGCTCTGTACGCGTGTAGGTTCTCAATTAGGATTTAAATTATTCACGTATATGCAAATATTTGCGTGCGGAAACTGTGTTACCCGGCATCAATTATTGCCAGGCGGGTTAAAAGACAGATCTCATTATCCTTAAATCCACAGAATAGATAGACTACATCACCGATAGTATTAATGTATCAATCACTTACTGTACTTTTATTCTTATGACTGCGACTTATATCTACTTAATATATTTATCTTATAGAATTAGTATCTGCAATAATTTTCTGTATCTTATACTTTTTATGCTATGTATTGTACTAACTATGTTAATAAAGATTATGTTTCTGCAAGAGAGGGAGAGTGATTGGGCTTTGCTTTGCATCTCCCTGCTGTACCGCCGTACACGCGGCCCAGCACGGAGATAGCTATTAGAGAAAAAATTGTCAACCAGGCGACGTATGAGTAGGGCCGATATGTCAGCATAAGCTTATAAATCGGTCCTGGGAAAGTGGTGGGTACCCAATCGCTGTGCTTTTATTCTTATTCTTTTATCTTTATTCCCCTCGGACTCTTCCGTAATTTATCTGTATGGATGTGGATGGATGGAATATGGATGGAAGATGGAATATGGACCCGTGGTGCTCGGACTTGAACTCCGCCTTTAAGTATAATCCCTGTCTTGTCCTTCCCAATCAGGGAGTGTGTCCTTTCCCCAGATGTCCCCTCACTGTCCTCCTTTCCACTCAAATTCTATATTTACTATTTAACCATGATCTGTTGTTATATTTTAAATGAACTTTCTATTTCTATATTTGCTACATGTTATCTTACTGATTTATTTTTAACTGTATTTTATGCATTTCTTTTTCTTTCTTTGAGTGTATTATGTGAAGGAGGTACAGTGAATGGACTATTGCAGGTCTCTCCGGGTCGCAGTCACTCTTTACACGACGTGACACGGAGACGGCCTTTAGAGTAAAAAATTGTCAACCTGGCAACGTATGAGTAGGACCGATATGAGAGCTTTCACTCATAGAACGGTCCTGGGAATGCGGCGGGTGTCTATTCACTGTTCTTTTATTCTAAACGCCTAGTATATATGTCGTCTAGTATATATATCCTTACGGACTCATATGTTTCTTTTATCTTTTTTTTTATCTTTCATATATACATCTATCCTTTGTTATATCTTATTTTTTTGTTTTTTCTGCCTCATGTTTATTTTCTTTGCAGTATATTTAATCATATATGTATTATTGTACCTTTATTTTGTTTAACCTTTTATAATAAAACTTTTTAATACTTTTCCATCATTATACACCTAGAGACAGTGAAGAGGTTTTGTGCGAAATGTACGTATTCTACTAATTCATGAGAAAACACAACATGTCTCTGGCATAGTACATTCAAATTAACGAAAAATTCTTAGATTCGGAACATAATATATAGAACTTTAAAAAATTTGATAATGGATGGAGTGATCACTTAAGCCAGCTCATACCGATTGTAAGCCCTGGGGCATCGTATAAAAAATACTTCCGTAATCATTTTTCGTATAAATAACTTCGTTTCTGTAATACTACAATTTATCTTAATTAAATTAACGTTGGTTAATGTCACTTTTTTATTGGTTTGCGATTATATCCCATTTATGTATGTTCATATACAAAATACAATCAAATAACTTTTTAGTGAAGGATAGTTTCAGGATCCAATTGTTTGTAATTTGCAACAGTTCTAAGATCCTCTGTAATAGCATCAAGGGTTTATCCCCATTTACCCTTAATATCTTATACCCTTAAGATAAAGTGAATAAAAATATTTAAATAGCGAATAAACATTAATGTAGGAGACGGATGATTCTTTAAATAAGAAAATGTCATTTGAGAGTGTACAATTTCTAGGGCGATGAGAGAAAATTTTTTGTCTATAATAAATTTAATGTTGGTACAGTAAAATTTATTTAAATCCATTTATATATTATACCTATTCTCGTTTACGTCGATAAATTTTTGCGAAAATAAAATCAATTCTTATTCGGATTTCGGAAAAAAGTTCTCAATCTAATTTTCATGGCTGAATAAATAAATATTTTATATAAAAGATTTTAAAAATATATTGAAATAATACTTTTTACTTGTCACTTGTGAAGAGTATCATTTAAAACTATTAACTTGTGTTTTACTATTAAAACTATTAAAACTATTAACTAAATATTTGTGAAGTTAACTCAAGTTTATATCAAACTGCGTAGACTTCAGGGGTTGTCATTTTGAGGGGATGACTCAACAACATACACCTATGGGCCATAGACTAGATGCGTATTGAGTGAGTGAGGCTGCCAATCACAGGTCAGGAATGTACGGCGTGGCTTCAAGTCGCTCGGCACATATTTTTCCCATCATTCCGTCTTTGACCTTTCTATCGACTAGAAGCATTTAATCTTTTTAGTGTCATTCCTCCTGTAACCTCAATAAATTCAACGTAATGGACTTAGTATTATGTCTTCTTGCTTGCCACACATCATTCGATATATTATACCTGTGGAAAACTCCATAGGTAGGGTAGGAATTTTTCCTTCACACGACCAAGTTAGTGATCTTCAATCTTACTAATGATGCATCTGACCAATCCTATGGATCATAAATAAAGTACCATCCCCTTTGTCTTACAGATTTTGGCCATTTTTTTTCTCAGATTCTTACGACAATATATTACATGACATATAGTAAGAAAGAAATAAATATACTTAGCAGTGTGGACAAGAAGGCTGAAAAAGAAGCATAATAAAGAAATTTTCATAATGTAATGATAAGTTTCGTATATTTATAAATTTTAAGTTATTTTTCACTACCTTTTATAATCTTTTTTTTTTTTACAATGGACTAAAAATGTTTATTTTTATTATCGGTAATTAAGGATGTTTACTTAATTTATATATGTTAGTTAGTTTGTTATTGATTCAAATATTGTGTAAGTATTCATATAACATAGACTTTTATTGTCACTTTAAAATAAATAGGTCACTTTAGTACCTACGTTTAATTACCGTTTATCTTGTTTAAAATTTTATTATTATTTTGTTACTTAATTTATAATAAAAACTACTGACAAGCGTTCAATGTGACTCTTAAATATATTATAATAAAATCATGAAATATTTTTTTAATAGATAATAAAACCGTGAGTCTACCTTATTACAAGTACCCATACCTCCTCCGCAAAAGGTCAAACACGAATTATCATCGAATAAAGTAAAGCGATAAACATCTCTTCGAGTTGTTCTAATAGAAATATCCCCGTCTGAGGCGTGTTTCATTACAGTCATAATGTTTTAATTACGCGGCCATAAATTAATTCGTACTCATTTGCGTACTATAGCGGCGAACATCACTCCAGGCAAATGAACCATCAAAAATTTAACGACGCCGTGAACGTAAAAATACCTTTCATTCACCGAGATACGGCCGCATTCCGTCGGTCCCCAGATACGGGAAAACTTTCACCCTTATCTGCACCCCTAAAAACATTTCCACGGCAATGAGACCAGAATTACTCCATTACGCCACCTGCATAGCAGCCTCTACCCACCTACATTCCTGACAGTGATGATGAGACGAGACGCGCTTGTTTATTCTCAAGGAAATATGTAAGGATGCTGCTATCAAGATGTACCTGTTTATACGAACTGTGCGACCATCTTCTCTCATTAAGCGATTCAATTTACCTACTTATTTCTATAATAGCTAGGCAGTATAATATAACAGGCTTTTCAAAATACGTGCAGTTTGATAAGGAAGTCAAATCCTTGAATTTGGAGAGCGATGTATTGTAAAATGACATAAATGTTTCGAATGGTTTATGTTTATTAAAAACTTCTACTTCTAATTTGGCTTGCAAAAAACTCCTCCCATAAACTCGAGCTGCTCATTTTAAGGCAAATATAATTATAATTTAATATTTTAATACTCAAGTTCACAGAGTAACAAAGACAATAAGAACTGTGTATTATGCTTAAATTCAATCAACACTACAATATGATATCATTGGGTATGGAGAGTCGTATAAATCATTAATAGCAAAAAAAGCATAATTAAATTAATTTAAAAAAAACAGAACCTACCCCACAAATCGATTATTCCAAGATTTTTGTGTACCTACCGTTATGAAAATTAAAAAAAATATATCATTACTACAAATCTTTAAAAAAATATGTACAATGGATTCTGTAACTTTCAGGTCTACGAGATCATTTCTAAATTTAAAAACGCCCAGATGTAAAACAAGCACAGCCAAGAACCTTTATTCCTATGTAGGAATTAAAATTTTCAATTCATCATCCGAAAAATCATAAAAAATTCAAGAGCTTACGTCATTTAAAAATTAATTTAAAAAATAACAAAACCCTTTTAATTCCCATGAGTTTCACTAACATCATCAGCATCAGTGGCTCCCTATCCCATTGTAGGCCTTAGCTATCTCCAACATTCTTTTCCATCTTCCTCTATCCTGACATATACTCCTCCAATCCCTGATGCTTATCGTTTTTACGTCTTGCTGCACTCCATCCAGCCATCGGAGTTTGGGTCTACCAACGCTGCGTCTACCTTGGGGCTTTCTGTGGAGAATCTTCTTTGGCGTTCTCTCTTCTTTCTACGTGCCCTGCCCATCGCAGGTACGATGTATTCAGGAGAATGATTTCTCGATAGTTGGTGCATTCCACTGCATCACCCCTCTTATGTGATGGGCATATTATTCCAGTTCTCCAATCGTCAGGCATACTTTCCAGATGCCATACTTTATCAATGATTCTATGCAACATTGTTACCAATTCTACTTCATCGTATTTGAGTAGTTCACTTGGGATTTCATCATGACCCGAAGATTTATTGATCCTAAGACATATAAGAGCAATTTCAGTCAATGTTATGCTTGGAGGTTGTATGCTATCATCTTCCTCTGTAAATAAATCATCTTGCTCGTGTATATTTTTGTTGTCCTTTAGGTGGTCTTTAAAGTGCTGGGCCCAACGCATCACTATTTCAATATTGTCGTTCAGTGTTTCGCCATCTTTTTCTTCATACGCAGTTTACTCTTGCTTGTGCGCTTTCCTCTATTGATTTAGTTTTTAATAGAATTTTCTACACTCTCCTCGGGGGGGAGTTTACATGTATTTATTTTGTTTTTCAATATACTTAGCACCTCATTATTACAATTTTAATATCCATGAAACTAATTATTTGATGTGAGAACTCCTCCCATAAGCACGAGCGTCAGCTCTTTTATGGCGAGTAAGACGGTTTTAATTTATGAATATATTATTGTATATATGAAAGTATGTTCTTTGATATGACATAAAAAATAATAAAATAAAAAAATAATAATAAATACGCTCATCGACAGATAAAGTATTTAATGATCATCATTTCTACAACATTAACGCTATGATCAATAATGTCACATTGTTTGTTCATTCACACTCTATAATTTCGTCGACTTGGTTAGGCGCTTTTTTCTTTTTAAAAAGCCTAATAATTTTTTCATCGTTTTCAGTGAAATATAAAATAAGTAAACGTGAAATTACATTTTTTAAGCCAAGTGGTAAGGTGATAAAGTTGGTCTTGACACTTGATTTGGTGCCTCCTCATTGACAAATTATTCATTGAGGACTATTCATAGATTAAAAAGTCGAAAACACTATCTACGCGAGAGAACATCCAGAACGCTTCAACTATGTATTTTCATATTGAATTTTCTCCGGGTGTTTTAAGTTAACTTCAGCTGTAATAACACGGCGCCGGAGCACAATGTAACAATAACGCGGTTTGTAACATGTAGCTACATAACCGAGCCATTGTCTCTCACCGCCATTTCTCGCGGTGTATATTAATAATGTAGGCGGTGGAGACCTACTGAATATGCGGCCTCTTATCTAAGCCGACTAATTAGCCGGTAAATTCGGCGAGCAGACCGCTGTAATACCGAAAGTAGCTGCTCAGTGCTCAGTCGCCTGCGCGTTTTTGGCGGGATTTAGAATGCTCACCTAATTGTGCTCGTCTTGATTTACATACCGTTCTGGGCATCCTGGCTCGCGGCGAACAATGCCGCGATAAAATACGACACGTAAAGCTCCATCATATCCGGATAACGTGTGTATTAGCACACTTCGCTTACAACACATCAGTTTCATGGCTTGCAGATGGATTTTAATGCCACCGACCGATTAGTTTTTGGCGCTGACAAAACATCACACCACTCATCACCACGCTTAAATGTCCAATAAAAATGTACTCCAATCTATGTCTTATGGTGTTTTAAGTTTAGGAGAAAACTACATGATCTTTGTGACTGGGGGGGGTGAGGCATTATTATCCGGCAACATTATCTGACAAGGTGACACAATCTCGCCTAACCTCTTCACTTTAGCCTTAGAATATGTATTTAAGACCCTGAATTGGGATAACAAAGGTGTGAAAATACATAGATGGAACATACTTGTCGCCTAATATTGGCGTAGTAGTCATAAGTAAAAGCATCAAACAACCTAGTACCTATATTGATGATAAAAGAATTAGACGAGGCTTTAAGCAAATTTGGTCTTAAGATAAATATAAAAATAAATAAAAATTTGAGTCCAGAGAACGAGATCATCACAATCAATAAACATATGGTAAACTCAAACATATTTTCAAGAACAAAGAGATCCCAATTAGTCTAAAAAGAAAAGTCTTTGAATCGTGCATACTGCCAGTTATGACGTATGAAGTGGAGACAATAGACCTTGCAAAGAAAAGCTACAATTTGCTATAATTATCAAATAACAAGGAAAGATGGAATGGTTTGGAAGAGGCCTATATCCATCAGCGGACAGATAAAAGCAGAAGAAGAAGAAGCAGATAGCGAAATAAACCGAGACTACTAGATCCTGCGTTTCATTATGCAAGGCAAAATTGTGTGCAGAATAGATCCTGGATGGCGAAAGATGTCATGGCTATAGAATACGAGGCATCGGTTTGAGAAATTAGCGGTCCAAATATCTCGAGCTGCTGAAAGTAAGATAACTAACGCTTACATAATCACTTGCTTTCAATAAGTGGACAAACACTCGAAGAAAGAGAATAAGAAAAGCGGTTTAAGAAAAATGTATATACCCTGTCTGATCTCATGTTCAAATAAACAAAAACAGTTTGAAATGTGGCGGCATAAAAAAACTAAATGTTTCTCATGATATAAAAAAAAATTGCTCAAAACATATTTTCCTTGCGAAATTTTTATTAGTATCTGTACAATATGTTTTTGTAAGTCTCGCGAACCGGGATTTGTCAAGCTTTTTCTTGACAGTAAAACATATTTGATAAGCTGACGTAGAAATTAATTAAATTGCCTTTCGTCGTCTATCATTCATCATATATTTTCTTATCCCTCGTATAAATATTTTTTTTAATATTAAAGTAAAATTACTGTACTTTAATTAAATATATATTTTTTTAATATTAAAATCACAGCACTACTTCATAATGTACACTACGTATTATAATAATGTTACACTACGTGTACTATGTTATACTATGTCGCTGAATCCTATTTTCTTGAAAATTAACAAAAAATATTTATTTAATTAATTATATTTCCATGGAGCCACAATTATTTTGCACTAACAATGCGATTTATTAACATTTCACATATTTTTGGGGAAAATACAAATAAGTATGAAATATCTTCATGGAAAAAAAATAATTTATTAAAGGACTTCGCGCAAGTGCAAATGCAGTATATAGGTCAACCACCGAGAAATTTTTTATGACTGCACAAAAATATGTTTCCCTCTTATATTCACTACCACTGGCTACATACGAAAAAGGAAAACAGATGAAAATAGAATGATATGCTCTTACCAAATGTAATCCCGGTTAAACCACGTTTAACTCATTATATTTTAGCTATGCTATGTGATTGCATAAATCCAAATATGACTCGCTTAATCTTTTTGTCAAATTGTCGAAAATGAGGAGGCCCTTGTAGCCCAGTGGGTATGACACTGGCTTCTTGCACTCAGAGTTCCGGGTTCAATTTCCGGCGAGATCACAATTAATCTTTGTGATTTACTCAAGATTGGTATTTTGCGTATTATAAGCGTAATAAAATTCATCAAGATGTAAAAATGAAGCCTTTTTTTATTTGATGTTTTTCTATATTAAGTTTGTTTTTAACCTACAAATAATGACATGTAAATGATAAATTTTATTTATGTGTACTAAATGTGTACCAAATAAAAATAATTTTGTAAAATTATATATTTAAAATGAAGGACTTGAAAAAGCTGATAAGAGGCCTTTACATATTAGTACTCTTTTTACTGAATACAATTTATACGGTGTACCTAATTTAATTAAACTCATTGGACCGTAGTGCCATGATTTTCATTTACATTAGAAGTTTGTCAATTTGTCGCTAGGGACGCAGCATAATACACCATACCAAACTTCACATACAAAATAAAGTGTGCGGTTGAATCATCAGCCATCCAACTTTATTTCAAAGCACAAACGTTATAGTTTCACAATAGTTAAGAAAACAAACAAATACAAAACAAATATATTTTCTTTGGTGATTATGTGGTAAACTGAAGTAGTTCTAAAATATGCACAGGCCTTCAGGTATCAGTTCTATGATACACTAACAACCTTATTGCAATAAATATAATAATTTTAAGAATACACCGTGGATTGGAAAGATAAAAAGTCTAATAATCCTCTTAACATTTACGTATTTGTTTAAAAATGTTTTAAATTACTGCTTTATTCTATGCTGGTAAAATTAGTTTTAAAAAATGACAACTTAAAATAATGTTTGTTTGTATACAAATAATTTATTAGATGTTTCGGTCGACGCTCTGTGATAAAAATACTTACAGGAAATACCATATATTTTTTACAAAAATATCCGAGAATTATTCAGAAATAAGATGATTGGGTAGCTCTTATATTTCCTTTTTATGTGATTATTATTTCCCCTATTTCTCTCATTCCCCCCCACGAACCGTTCCCATTTCTTTGTTTTCTTCCATATGTCAAGTATCTACTCACCTAGGCCCTTTCATTTATCTTTTTAAAAATAAAATAAAGATTTATATACTCGAAATATATTTCAGCCAGTAACATTAATATTATAAATGTAAATTAAGACCAACTTGGTAGTCTTCAAGGCTAGGCTTGAAACCCTATACCGCTTGATCATATTGAAAAAGACTTTTATATAGATATTAATTCAGTAAATACATCAATTATAACGATTGAAATATGAATACACATTTCTTAATTAACATTTTGGGCCAAGCTTTGAATGTGATCATCCCAATTTTCCCAATAATTTTTGAATCCTCTTGATTAAGTTATATATTTTTAAAAAAAGCTAGCTCCGCCGATGAGCCTGCAACCGCTAGGAGATGCATCTTCGGGTAGTTCAGGTAGTCAGGGGAAAGCTCACTAGATATGAAAGGTAGGAGGTAAATAAATACCTCTCGCAGACCAACAGGCAGTAGCGTCTGACCCATAATGGGCGGCTACAAACAACGTAGGTACCCTAAGTTAAGGGGGGCTGATTTCAAAATTCAGAAACCCGTCTGGTAAGTACGGTGTTTTAATATCAAAAGTTTTCCAAATGAAATGAACCTAAATTCCAAAGAAGAGGCCTATATTCAGTAGTATTTATAAAAGGTATAAAATATTCTTTCGAACTCGATGTACGGTCGAAAAAATTTATTTCAACATACCTCCAAAAAATAATATCTGTCTAATATTTCTACAAAAGTACTGTGGCGAAGGTTTCGCGTGATAGTGTGAGGTGTACAGCGGGGGGGTGTCTGGAGGAGGGTGGTCTGGATCAAGGGTAGGTTTATAATATAATTACGTTTCAGCACTCTTGATTCACCGCAATTCGCTTGATTGCGTACAGCTCTTCGACATTTACTTGATAGTGTGAACAGAATTCTCGCTTATTTCGTATTTTTTTATGTTAATTTATAATTCATATTTTTACGAAAATTGTATTTCTTTATTTTCGTAGAAATTTTGACAAAAATATAGATAAACACAAGCATATTTTTAGTGGTCTTTATCACTAATTGGGTTACTTTGTTGATAAATACCCTAATAACATATTTACATATATACGCATGTTTTTTGCAGGTTGATTTATATGCAAAGTTTATTTTTGAATATAATTGTTCAAAAATACTAAGAATACTTTAATAAAACGGCTATAAGACCATACATACTTATATAGATTTTTAATACAGCATAACATTTAAGAAAGTTAAAAAAATCGACTAAACTGAATTTTTTCATTAAGTGTGTGGTCTTTAGAATGGTTAACTTATAAAGTAATTTGTTTTCAACGCATTCACATGAAAAAGCTTTGAAAGTGTTGTGTTTTACTTTACTCTGGAAGGCTTTACATTACTATCTTTCATAAATTCTCTGTTTTGTAACATCGTTTGTTACAAAAGTGATATATTGGAAATTCACTAACTTTAATAGACTATATATATAAAAGCGCGTGGATTAAGTTACGACCCAAATAAACGTATTTGGTTTATTTAGTAGTAAGAAACTCGCCTAGTAATCAGATAGTCGGAAGCTCTAGTTCCTTGTCCCGGGAGAGAGAAAGTTAGCCGTTTTTTCATTAGCTTAGATTGAAAAGAGTAGAAATATTGATGTGACGTTCTCGTATACTAAATGTCTTCATAAATATGAGCAACTGTTTTTTAAAACATATGGTAAAAATAAAAGATTAAAAAGTATTTCTTTTAAAAGAGCTCGTACCTACTGATGTTATGATGAAAAAATCTATTAGAATTGTGGCACTTGATAAACGAAAGATTATCTTAAAATTTCCTCAAACTCCACAAAATCAATGTCTAAATGTAGGAGAATTAATACAATTATTTATTCTGTTTTTTTAATCAATATTATTAGTCAATTTTGACCTCGGCGCCTGGTTGGTGGGCAATAGTATTTACACATCTATATTTATATTTATTATTTATTATTTACACATCGAAACAATAGGTAAATATCGTTTTATTTTTTATATATCAGTATTAGGAGAATCATCTTTAACACCCCTCAAATAAAGACCAAACTAAAAAGACATGAACTAACGTATATTTCTTGTCCACAATTGGCACTAGGCCTGTTTAATATGTTCGCCTTGTTTAAAAAAATTATTAGGAGCTTGTAAATTTGAAAACTATTATATAAAAGTCAAATTAAATTCTCTTTAAAAATAAAGTAGCTTATTATATAAGTGTCACTTTAAAATAATAAGATTTTTTACTAAAGAAACTCAGGTTGGAACAAAATTTTAATAAATTCGTCTATTGTAAAAAGTACGCCATGTTTTCTAGGTTCAATTATACAATAATAAATACTTTAGCTGCAGTATAATAGAATCTTTGACTTACACGAGGGGGAACATTTGTCCGCTACGATCCATTCCCCTCTCCTGAAAAACTTGTATAGTTCATTTTCGTACATACTTTATACTCGTTGGACTATACCATTAACGAAAATGAATTGGTATAAGATCGAGCAGCACTTTATTTGTGAAAAATTCACTAAAAAAAGTATCTAAATGATATTCATGACACCAGTTATTGGACTGCATTATGGATCCAACTTGACTAGCAGACTGGTTGAAGTTTTTGGACAAAGTTTACTTTAGATTTGAAGAGTACACATTTTAAGCAAGATAGGGCTACGTACTAAGTATGCTGTGAAGCAGTCGAAATACTACGTGAAAAAAATTTTGGACTTTTAATATACATCGATTGTCCACCGAAATCGTGCACTGTTTTCTTCACAGTCATGTGAAAGATATTAAATTAAGATATGCTTAGCTAAGATAAGCTATGCTAATGCTCTTAGAAAGATTCAATTATATAAGGGTACCTTCTAAGCATTAATAACATTAGTAAAATGGGATCACAATTAAGCAAAATGTAACGAAAAAATTTGACAAAATATTTGTTAATTGTCAAAAATTCCAAGATGGCCATTAGACAGATACTTTTATTGTTTTCGGCAAAAAATAAGAAAGTATTTAAAAAATATTACACAACTTTTCAATAAAATAACTTCGTTTTTTATTACTTAAAATTAAAAGTTAAAATTGGTATAACGAGCATACATACAAGTATACGTATGTATATATACACTCACTCATTATATTGACACTTTGGTTCATAAGATCTATGGCTGATTTCATGCTCTCCTGGGATTCTGGTATCCAGATTCTGAGAAATGTCTAAAAAAATATCACTTTGCACGAATAAATATTATTAACTGTATTGTAATGCACTTTTTTTTAAATATAAAATGCTAGAATCGGGCTTGAAGACAGATAGGTACAAAGCACTAATTTTGAAGTAATACATGATAATAATAATATAAGTAAATTAAAATAAAAGAGATAATAGTAGTAACAGTTATGATTAAAATATAATAAATTAAATAACAATATTAAATATAACATATGAAGGTAAGTCTAACTTTATTTATATCGCGCATCGCTGCATTGAATCATTATTTAATTATTAATCTTAGTTCTTAGATTCAAATTTATTTGATAATGCCTTGAATCGTGCAAATCGTGACAATATCCAGTCGAATATATAAAAAAATTATTTCATCATATTTTGAAGTGATAAAAAATGAAATATATTTCGTGTTCTTCCTGTACAAGTCATCGTGGCGCAAGAAACACCCCTTCGTCATCTGGCTCAGGGTCTCGCGCCACCACCCCAACCCCTACAGACTAATCACATAACTCGGAATTATTTTAAACAATAAATTTAAGGGTGAATGGAGTTGGCTAAGTAGGTGGGAATAATAATAATCGAATTTCACACTTCCTTCGTCTGAAAGGATTCTTATGTACCTACCGCAGACCAAGGGTGCCGCGAAGCCTTCCAAATTTGTATTTATTTAATTTTTTATCTTCCGTATTCATGAGAGATATTCGCGGATAAGAAATGTATCCTTATTCAAAACGTAACCTTAAAATATAATTTTATATTTTGAGCATACTTATCTTGATCACAGCAAATACTGTAAAAAAATATGCCAATTTTCAAACACAGAGAACTGCTCGTGATTTTAAATGATTAAACTTTCTTGATCATGATCACTAATCTTCTATTTTATAGTCTGTCGTCATACTTAATCTATTATTCACTTTATTTCTGCAGCTCCTGCTATTATCCTGCTCATTTTCTTTCATTTTTTATTTTATGCATTTATTACTTATTGCATTTACATTGATGATATTCTTTAATTTTTGTAATTTCCTGCTTATATACTTCGATAGCCATGCTATATGAACACTTCATGTTTCATATTATGTATAAGCCCAAGTCTATCATTAATAAATAAATATTGCTTATACATATATCTAACGTTTCGTCAATAGTCACGTATTTTGATAATTAAAATGATCTTTTTATAATAACAGTGATAGAAATATTGACAGATAACTTAAATTCTATGTGACACAGTAGTTTTTTTACGAAATATTAAAATATAAATATAGCATTGACTCAGAGGTACATGAGCATTTGGGAAACAATCAATTACAATATTGTAAACATCATATTTGGCTAGTATATAATTTTAATGATGATAATAATAATGACTCATGTTTTAATAAGTGACAATGGGCATTTTTCCAGTTGGTTTAATTTTTGAGTTTTACGTGTTTTTATTTGATTGTTTTTAAAATAATACTCAGATAACAGATTTATATGAAAAAATGAAATTAATAAACAATATTAAAGCACTTAAGGGGTACCTGAAACCCTGGCTACTGGCTACCTGAAACCTTCATAGAAATAGGGTGATTTCTTACAAGAAGGTGATTGATTATTATTTTAATTATGATTTTAAGACTTAGTTAGGTGCTTATAAAATTAATATTTTATTAGAATTTTTTGGGAAAAAAATGGTCGCGTCATATCCATCCGGCTTATTTATCGTTGCGCGTAGACTGGCATAAACTTTGACTGAAACAATATAAAGGTAATTTTCTCATTAAGAAACGAAATATCTAAAATGTTGCATATATCCGCTATTAAAAAAAAATGTCTCGCCGTCTAGTCCTCAATATTTCGAACAACTTTTGTATTTTTTTCCAGTGATTATGCCTATATTAAGATAAAAAAACAAGAATTAAAAAAATAATCAAAAAAATGAAATCGTTTTTAGTATTGATTTTTAATTATAGAATACACTATCGAACTATCTTTACTACCCAGCTTTGTTCGAGACTTAGATTCTTGTAAACATTTGTATAATCTTCTGTATGTAGTTTTCTGCGATATTCTGCCGTGACTTCTTTTGCTGACGTTTCTGATTCCATTATTATAATTTACTGATTTCGGTATGGTATTGCAAAATAATACTTATCGTTAACATCAAAATATACTCATCACATCAGCCCTGATGATGGACCCTGCAATGGGATCAGAACGGCCGTGAAAACTTAAGGACGATTTTATTAGTTTCCTTTTTTCTAGCTGAAAACGCTGAAAAAACTCAAAAGAGTCATCACAAATTCACAGTGAGCCTCAACACATTAAAACAGTTAATTGTATTTCTCAGTTGCTTGTTGAGAAGCCTTTAATGTTATAAATATCGTCACGTAGTTGTCATCTAAAAATAAATATATAGGATACAATGTGTCTGAGCAATCAAATCAAATTAATCTCATCTCACCCCTTTTGTATTATTTTCCTCGGTTCTTCTATTTGTGACATGACAATGCTTTCGTTGGAACATTTAAACACAGAAGATCTATCTTTTCGGGGAAATTAATTTTATTTGGCGCCTGAAAGAGTGAATCTATTAGATATTACAGTTTTAGGTTCAAGTTAAATTACTTATCTTAAATTCAATAAAGTAGCAATAGTTGCATTGCGGTGGTGATTTAGATTATGTAATGTAGTCGGGCTCTTGAACTAAAAAATGTAGTTAACGCTATTTCGTAACTCATGTCAAAATACGATAACCGAGAGGAATAGAGGCTTTCTGTGAGAGATTACTAACTTACCATCACGCCGTTTCCCGTGGGGGTAGGCAGAGAGGGTAAAGCGCCACACTCTTCTGTCCTGACATATAACTCTCGCCTCATCCACCTTCGTACATCTTCGCATGCTTATTTTTATTTAAAACTTTAATCAATTTACAAAAAAAATAGCATAAAGTATTATGTTATGCTGTCAGATATATTTTGACTTTTTTAATGTTGCCAAGATTTTTCAGTAGCATTTTTTCAATAGTATTCAGAACATGCCGATGGCATTTACATTTGTATATCTTTTATAGTTTATAAGACAAATAATATAAACAATATTTTTAAAATAATTTATATGTCATTTTATAAAACGCACATGTATTATGCACCTTGATACCGGATGTAGGAAAAACTCTGTCGTTGGCATTTCTAGTTTCAACGTGACATCGACTGTCAACGTTCGTACGTTTCTGAAATTGCCTCTTTCAGAATTCAGTTTTTTTTCCACAGCGTCACTTGATATGATATATGATATATGATTCAGTATAAAAATAATGGACGTGTTAAGTGACACAGTTCTACTAGAACTTAATTTAATTATATATTTATTGATATTGAAAAATACCTAAAAATAGATGGAAAAGGTTTTCTATAATATTAAATATATTAGATATATGTATAAGATAAAAATCAAAACTTTTGATAACTTTATACGTTTATTAACCAAATATAAATCATCCCTCTGGAGACCAAATCTAGTAACTGTGTTCTCAGAACATTTTTTCATATAAAAATATTGTTAAAAATATAATATGCTGGTGCATGATAGGAGTTAAAAAAGGTTAAAAAAATTCAGAATATTCCTACAATATTTTTGAAATAGATTAAAAAAAGTTTTTCACCTTTTCAAACTTTATATTGTATTTTAGGACTCATTTTAAGCTTATACTAAGTTGTGACATTATGTAAATAGGTGTACAATCTCGCCGAATTCACATAAGGAAATTAAAAGAATTATATGTATTATTCACGCTTCCACTAAAACCATTACCTAAAAGTTAACAGTTAAGGTAAATTTCGACAGCAATACTAATTATTTAAAAGGGTCTCATGACGCGTCATCGAATAATTTCATTGTTATTTCTTCGAACATTACCAGAAAGCTCTGTAACTAAGCGAACCTTATTTTTAAATTATTTAAAAAATAGTTAACTGGAAATCGATTCCCTTGAAGATGAAAAATATGAACAACCAAATGCATCGGTTCAACCTGCATATAATGGAGCTTTTCCAGGCCGCAGTAAGCAATGTGGTGATAGTCGGTAGCCAATGTTGAATAGATAAATCTACAAAATAAGTAAAAAAGACTTCTTCACACAAGTCCATATAGATTTTATGTGTTCTTGCAGCTGGTACCAGAAGGGGTACTGTCACATTTACTCCATGCATTTTGATATTGATCATATTATTCCTCACGGTAAAGAAAGTCATTTATAAGACCCAATTAAATAGAAAAATGCTAAAAGTGCATTTGTATAATGTTACTCAAATAGTCCCAAAACTATTGATTTCATACACAACCTTTTCTCTCCGATGCTGTTAAAATTGCATCAAATTATGTGAACATCTTTGTAAATCTTCATCAACATCACGTTTGGCTCCACAACCCCTGGTGGGTCTTGGCCCCTTCTAGAGTTTTCCTATACTCATCACGGTCTTGTGCCAGCTATCTCCACTTTAGAATCTCTTAGGCAGATATTTCTTTGAGGCCTTTGTCGCTCCATCTTAATTTTGGCCTTCCTAAGCTCCTTCGCCATATTGTTATTGAATTTAGCAGGGACTTCAGTATTTGTTGTTTGGTCATTCTTTTCACATTACCCAGCCACCAAAGTTTTCTCAGTTTTATAAAGACGCTTAGCTCCTTAAACAAAGTATAGAGTTCATTGTTGTACTGTCAGCGCTAAATCTTCCAGAACCGATTCAAAGATACGCCTTAAATTATTTTTTTCAAAAATTTTCATGCTGGGTCATTCTTGGTCATTATCAACGTCTCAGCTGCATATGTAGGCACTAGTGTTTTACAACAATATTTAAGTATTTCTTGTCAGCAATCTGGATATTATCTGATTTTGGACGCGAAAAAAACAGCGATTTGCGCTCTCTATGCGTTTCTGGATTTTTTCTGTAGTATCTCTCCTACAGAACTCCTTAGTATGCTTATCACTTATTTTTATAATCTGTTAAAATTATTTTGTTCTTGTATGTTGTACTAAGTCCTTTTATAGCTTTTTAAATATTTAAATACATATTTTTATACATATATATATTTGTGCAATATTTTCTCTGTGCTGTTGTCATTATTTTCTCTTAATTTTCAGTAAGATCCGACCTATTCCCTGTTGTCTTTCAACATTTCATTTTATGGTATTTTCAGTTAATTAAAAAGTTTTATTTTAATTCATGAGCCTAATTAAGTCTTTGTTCTGGTCCTATTTCATATTGACAGTATCCATCATTATTATATGTGTAAATTTATTTTAACTTCAATTTTTTCCATAAAAATACATATTATCCAAAGATGTGATATTAATACTATGATTTATCGAAGAATTTCAAAATATAACCAAAGTTTTTTCATTTAAACTTTCAACTCCCTCAAGTAATATTCACTCATCCGGATTAAAAATAATTATCTTCCTAGGTACTCGGCTGTTCTTCAACTTTTTAACTATTTTTTATTATATTCAAAAAGTTTCAAAAGGTGAAAAACTTTTTTTTAACCTATTTTAAAAATATTGTAGGAATATTCCGAATATTTATTTGAAAACGTGCCACTTTAATTTATATTTTGTTTCACGTGACTAAAATTTCTCAGAATACAATATCAAAAGTTTCTTAAATTTTTCCGATTTCCTACATAGCTTTCTTCATTTTTATCAAGTCACATTATGTTTTTCTGCACTATGTCGATCGCCTAGTGTCAATTCGGAGTTAGTCCAAACACATACAAATATTTTAGAATCGGGAAAAATTTACTTAATATTGTTACGAGATGCCAGAATCCAGATTAAATTGCGCACTATAGAAGTTTATTGAAATCTCTGGAACACTTCATTACACTCTGGAATCATCTACGAACGTCTGGCAGACTTCTTTTCATTTAAGAAAGAATCAAATTTGTATGTGTAAGCTGTGCGTATGGCGTATATTGTTTGGTCGTGTTGATATTTATTGATATAGACATCAACACAATGAAACAATGCGCCTCGTACGCACGGCTTTCACATACTAATTCGATTTTCTTTCTTATATGAAATGAGGTCTACAGTCTGGAAGTGACGGAAATAATCTCGTTAACACTAGAAATGTAAATAATGTTCTCGAAGATTCGTAAAACCAACGTGTTTCATATAAAAAGCGGGGCTAGTGCCGCGGCTGATCTTGTTTGTTTTGACATTTGACCGATGATACTAACCAGCGACCAGCGATTACTAACAGTGTTACCTACGCGTAGATTAATTTGAAACGACAGATACTGAGCGAAATACCTACTTATGTGCTATAATTGAATGGAATATTCTAACAAGCGATTAAAAAGGGTTTCACAGACGAGAAATTCGTTGAGAAGTAGTGTGAATTAAGAAAAAGTATTCACTTAAATTCATGTCCAGTAACATTGTGAATTTGTTATAATAATTAATTAAGCGGTAATTATTTTCCAGTGTTTTATTTGCCTCCCAAAGCCACGTATTGCGACAGTATATTTTATTTAATATACACACATTCATTACATATCAACAGGTTGTTAATAATCATAAAAAGAGTACTAGTGTGAATCATGAGAAAAATTGTGAATTTCAGAATCTAAAACTAAATAGGTATCCAATATAAATTTCCTGCCTGCAGTCCTTTGAAACTAAGCTGTCCTTAACTAGAAATTTTATAAAATGAAAAACATTTCTCATAATATATTATGTACTTAGTGCACACAATCTTAATATTCAGTATATCCTTGATCTCCGCAGCAAAATTTTCATCTCCCCTTTTGTAAGACCAACTCAAAACAAAACTCCTTTATGTACAGATCCACAAATTCATTTAACACAAACTATCACCACATTGACATTTTCAACGCAACAATAAGAAACATAAAACAAACAATATCTACACTACCGCACCCAAACGAATTTGTACATTATATCTTCCCTTCTACTCCCGTCCCACATTCCCCTCCACCCTCTCCACTCGCTATTAATGTATGTTAAAGTAAATTTTTTAATTCAGTGGAAAATTTTTAAGATTGTTTTGCTGTTAATTTTTCCCTAACAAAATAAATAAATAAATAAATAAACACAAATACACACACTCACACAAACTCATTATTGGACATGTTTTTTCTTATTTTTTTATCGATTGTATATATGTGTTTTCTTGTAATTGGCCCAAAACTCTGTACATCAATTATTGATTTTTTTCAAGATTGATTAATTATATGGCTGTAAGAAAACCAATAAATGAAAATAAATAAATAAATAAAAGTAAACACACCTGAAGATGCTGTGAAATGACTGCAATGAAGTGTCGAGAATTGTTTCCGTACTGTAAATACATCCATACCGTTCTTATAAAATATCTGCTTTATTTCAATACCTAAATATATATTTATTATGATTCATGTATCAAATAAAATAGTTTTTTTATAAGATTCGTATTTTTATTTTATTTATTTATTTATACAGTAGATACGTAATGTTTTTTATTAAAATTGATTCTTTGTCATAACATTTTACAGACATTATACTTCCCATAATATGAGCCAAAGCTCGTGCTTATGAGAGGAGTATTTACAAGCTAAATTTAAGTATAAAAGCAGAAACCATTTTTCTTGAAATTTGTTTTGCGACAACAACGTATTGTACCATTTAATTCCCAAGTATGTATAATGATGTTGTGCCATGGTGGTTCTTAAAGTTGGAATCTTTATTTGTCCCTTTGTTCTGTGTTTATTACTTATACAGTCTAAGGGGTGAGATTTATTAATAAATAATCTTTATAAATTTGGCACAGAAAGTTTTTTTTGTATATTTTTGTGAGTGATGGTACATAAAATTTTTTAAATGTATTTACAGTAGGATAGTCAAAAGGTTTTTTGGGAGTCGTTTTAATATTTTTTTTGAGATTCGTATATTTCACCGAGAAGCAAAACTCGACGTTTCGCTGAAGTCTTATCCAGCATCATATACATCAGCACTCCTACCACGCTAGAGGTAAAGGCCGAATTCAGTAAGAGTTTATAGCTCCACCGTGATAGAACGCTCTCCTGATGACGCTGGATAAGATTTCAGCGAAACTTCGAGATTTTCTTCTAAGTGAAATATACGGTTCGTATAAAATATCCGTTTTATTTAACACATAAATATGTCCAGCGACCGTAATAATAACCTTAACTCATTTATTATATGATACCTAAATTACACTGAAAAGTCGATATTTTTCAAGTATTTATATTTCAGAGACCTTTAAAATTGAGAAAAGAAAAGCATTCATGATGTATGTGTGTAGGCCGTACAGCATTTGAACCATCTCTTGGCTAAACCATTGTCATCAGTCCGATGCACCTGAACGCACATCGTGAGTGGGATGATATTGACCGATGAAGCGAGGGTGCTTGTGACCTCTTGGAATGCGAAAGATGTACCTCGAAGAACAAGCCTCTTAAAGAAGAAGAAAGAGAGGCATATCCACCTTTCTTTTTATCTTTTTTTAATCACCATTGAAGGTCACCTTACTTAATAATCTTCTCAATGCCCATTATTCCATTCGCGCATAACGTTTACAAGATAAGATTGTACAAAAATTGGGAAAAATGGGGGAAAAATGGGTTTTCAATAATATCAATGAGCTCTATACTCTGTTAAAGGTGCTAAATGTCACAAAAGAAGAAGACTTCGGTGGCTGGATCATGGAGAGAATGACCGAGCATCAAGCAGCAAAGTTCCTGCTGAACTCAAGACCGATAAGGGGAAGGAGTTTAGGAAGGCCAAAATTAAGATGAAGCGATAACGTCCTCAAAGACAAATCTGCCTTGGAGCTTCTGAACTGGAGAGAGCTGGCGCAAAACCAAGAAGAAGATTCTTGAGGAGGCCAAGACCCACCAGGGGTTATAGAGTCAAGAGTGATGATGATAATGAAAAGGAATCAATAAATAAATATAATGATTTATAATAAGAGTAGTTCTAATAAAAGAAAAATCAAAAAATATTGCTAATTGCACCATTAATTGATTTTTTTTTTAAATTTTAATGTATTTTGAAAAACAGAAGACAGATTTTTTTTTATTACAACACGGGATCGTGCCTGTAGGAAGCAAATGACACGCTTAAAAATAATTCAAAATTTTATTTATTACACAAGTCACTAGACACGAGTTTTATCGGAGTACCATTCTAAAATTCACACTAATTTCTTGAATATTTCACTCAGGTTCGCATTAACTTACGTCACTAGAATCTTTGCTG
The DNA here is from genome assembly GCA_016648135.1 of Agrypnia vestita. Lineage (NCBI taxonomy): Eukaryota > Metazoa > Arthropoda > Insecta > Trichoptera > Phryganeidae > Agrypnia > Agrypnia vestita. The sequence goes on from JADDOH010005586.1 coordinate 52,453, forward strand.
CACCTTTGGTCTACCGCATGGTCATTCCGCGCGTAACGATAGTAAGTACTCACTCGCGCTTTATGTCTGTCGCTTGTTTTTCATTTCTGGTCAACTCGCACGGTTCGCTTTTCTGTCGCTTTAGCGGGTATAACTAACTCACCACGTGTTTGCATTGCTTTTATATATACATTGGTTTCGCGAATGTTCGACCTGTTTTTCCATGTTTCTAGTAAATTGTAATTTCTCCGAGACCCTATGTAGTTGATTCTAGATACATGTAAACTGTTCAAGAGACTTCTATAACTAGACTCTAGTAACAGAATAATATAATTAAATTTCAAGGCGGACCGTCGTAGAATAAGGTAGGTTTGTTAGTTTTTTTTAAACTTATATTCGTAATTATTTAATTATATAATTTCACACTGTCACAGTACAAAATTTTTCATGTAACTAAATTATTAAACAATATGTGTTTGTACTTTTGACTATACATAATGTGTCCTCGATACAGAATCCATTGCGAAATGCGATACTTCTGGGAGAAAATAGCGTTTCCCAAAGACCTTCAATAATCCTCGTGACCAGGAGAATAGTCCTGCGGACTGCAGCAAGCCCCGCCTAACTGAATTAATGGAATTAGTGGGTAATCCAGTTAAGTAAAGAGTACTTTACGGGTTGGACTTTTACCACGCTCAATACCTGATAAATCCTATGGAACTTCATACTATCGAAGGACTTATTGAAAATCTGTGCTGAGGACTATTTTTAGGTGGAGAATTATTTATATAATTATAAAACTGTTGCTATACCAACGTGTTATTGTTTGTACTATACATAATTATTATTCATCATTTGTAATCCAAAAATAAAAACACTGAAGTGCCTAGCCAAGTAGAAAAATAATAAAGCTGCTTAATCTAGCTTTATTGAAATGAAATAATGTATGTATATGATTAAGACTTGAAAAGAATACTTTGAATACAATCCTAGTGTACTTGTACATACTGCGTTGCATTGCTTATGTTTATGTTATGTGCAGGACTTACTATTTTTTGATGATTGCTTGAAAAATATTAAAAAACAACAAGTGTATTATGTTTAAGAGGGTTGATTGTGCATACATATTTTTTCAAATAAATAATTTTAGTATCGAAATTCAGAATTTCACTACTTACTTAAACCATCGCTAAGTTAATAAATTAATTTAAATATAATTATGCCATGCTGCATATAAAATATTGATGGATTCATAGAATTTTAAAATAGAAAAACCATAAAACGAAATATTCATGAAGTTATTTTGCAATAGGTTGTTTTTTCTTTATATCTACCGATGATGGACAATAACTGAAAACATACGTCATCGCCAGATGACTGCAAAAATTAGCATTCTTTGCATTTTGCAAAAAAATTTTAATTACCCTACTAACTTACCATCACGCCGCTTCTCCGCAGGGATAGGTAGAGAGGATGGGATTCCATACAACTGACTTGCAACTCTCTCCCCATTACATCCATACATCCCACCAATGCGGACATCAAAATTTATGTTGTCATCAATACAAGCGTCCATATCTTTCTCACAATTTTCTTCTTTTAATTATTTCTACATAACAGAACTACTTAAGTTATGTTACTTTTTGGCTAGACATAATTATTAATTTAAACAAAACAACCAATTTTCTTTATATTGAAAATTTGTCAATTTTTATATAGAAATGAATAAGTATTTTTAATCCAACAAAATTATTTGTTATTATGTTTCTCATCATCATCATCTTCTTCCCCTTGTCCTAGTAGGGTCGGGGGCCTAAAGACTCGACAAGGTGCTTTCATGATCCCTTATCTTGCGCTGCTTCCGCTCGAGTCAACCAGTCCAGACCCATTCTGTTTTCAAATACATTTTTTTGTTGTCTCTCCCAGCTTAATCTTAATTAATTGCATTATTTTAATATAATAATATATTCATATTTTCTATAAATTCTCTGTAATAAAACCAATGCATAAACAAAAATATTAAATAGCAATTGAATACCATTGTGCTTTAATATTCTTATAATTCTAGAAGCACCCTACTAAGAATCTATCAAAAGGACTAAAATTGTTTTTCTTTAATGTTACATGTAAAATTTATAAAAATATAATTGGAGATAGTAAATATTTTTGGACATTAAACATAAAAACATAAAACGACGACATTAATATATTTTCAAAAACAAAGATTTTTGAAAAGGATTTTGTATTGTTATTTTTAATCTTGTTTTAATAAATCTTTATCCATTGTACTCATTCGTAAGCTCAATTTTATTTTTCATTAATGTTTTTAATTGAGAAGGGTAAAATTGAACAATCCTCTGTTTATCCTTTGGTGAGTCGAGTTTAGTGGCCAACAATTAGTGCGGCTAGAGAGGGTATTAGGGCGCTGGAGATTGGGTTTCTCCTCTTATGTGATCCAGGATTATTTCGGGAAGATATCGGAGTGCGAAACTTGCTGAAAGTCGAAGCTGAAAAGCGTGTAATATGAAAATCGAGAAGTCTGCTATCGAGACGTTCAAAGGCAATTCACTTCAAAATATGTTTTTTTTTCTACTTATTATTTTAGACACGAGCAGTAGCTTTATTAAATTAACATTTGTTTCTGAAGTTTTTCAGAAGAATGTTCTAAAATAGTGAAAACAAAATTTATTCTTCAATAATTTTAAACTTACTCTATGGCAACATTTTAAAATTGAGAAAAATCTTTTTGTATATCACTGTTTATTTATTACTCAATATAATTCAGGGCCAATAGTCTATTCGTCAAGATATAAAGGATACAATGTTAACAAATTTAGATAAATTTAATTATCAACAAGTGGATCAAAAAAAATTTCTCATAACAAAACAATCACATTTTAAAATTAATATTTAAGCACTTAATTTAAAGAAAAATCTGTCAAACGCAAATGTATACTTTTAATTATAAAACAATAATTTATGATCTTTTGTACGTAATAGAATTTACGATGCACAAAAATATGACATTCTTAACACAAAAAGTTTTTTGTTGGAAATGTGATAGTCTTGCATTCGCGGTGTGATATAAGATAATGGGCAGGCGAATTCACTCGGAAAATAAACAATATCTAGAAAAATGCAGTCATCCAGTGTTATCCGACAGGAATTGGAAGGCCGACGGGCCGACTTACCTGCTGGACGAACGAAATCGTAAATACGTAGAAGCGACTGACAATACACACAGAAAATAGAAAAAAACTTCGGGAGGCCTTTATCTAGCAGTGAATAGAAAACGATAATTAAGACGATGAATTACACATCTATTTAAATAAATTAATATATTATAAACATGTTTATTTGTATGGCAAAAAGATATATTATATAATATAATTATAATACAATACAATTATATAGGTTATAAAAAGAGTGAAACAAGTTCCTAAGTCAGTTTTATATAAAAAGAACAAGTCGAGCTCAAAAAACATTCAAATAAAACTCAATAAAAAAGTAACACATAAAAACCAAGTTTTTACAATACTCCCTTTCTCATTTTCGGGTTTCGTGTCTACCACATGCGTCGGAATATCCATACAACTTGTATGAAAAAACCATTAAAAATTTGAAAAAACCAGAATTATACTATAATTATTATTATTTTTTAACGAAAATTTGAGAGATCTTCTTGATCGTCGCCACGAGTCTGCTTGCAAAGTTTCAGCTCGAGCTGGATCATAGGAAAAGGGTTAAAAATCGATCCAAAGTTTTTTCGTCAGATAAGCAGACAAACAGACGCTACGAGTTAAAAAAAGAGAGTAAAAAACTAACCCAAAAAAAACAGGTTTTTATTATACTCCCTTTCTTTGTAAAATATAACAACAATTAAAGACGAATTAAAACAAATAACATAACACTGAACTTACAGTAATTTAATATATTTCTAAAATGTCAGATGTTTTGAGCTTTGATAAGACACTTCATGCTTTGACGATTAAATTCTGAAAACATTTGTCAGTCAATTTAGATTTTCAAAATTCATAGTGAAGTACCTATTATGTATAACGACGGAGTAATTCAAATTTATAAAATATTCCGCGACGTTATCGGGCCGCCGTTGCTAGTAATCAAAATTTGGTAATGATTCCAATTTGAAAAAATCATTAAAATTTCTAAAAATCCGAAATAATACTATAATTATTAATTTTTTTTAACTAAAATTTGATAGATCTTCTTGATTTTTGCCACGAGTCTATTTGCAAAGTTTCAGCTCGATTGGATCACGGGAAAAGGGTTAAAAATCGATCCAAAGTTTTTTCGTCAGACAAGCAGACAAGACGACAAGTAGACAAGCAGACGCTACGCGTTAAAAGAAAAGGAGTAAAAATACGTCACTTGTTAAACAACTCGCATAACATTTTTAATATTCTGTTTCATGTTCTACAAGTTGAACATTTAAGATAAAATAATAATGTTCTCAAATTAAACTTCTACGAATTTCGCACATCTCGTCCGGGGAAGTTCATCATAAAAAAACGGTAAAAACCAACTTCTTAAATTTTTCCTCGTCTTATAGATGGTTTTGGAGCATTATGCACAGTATGATTTTAGTATTGGTCTACAGTATTGAGGTTATTATTTTTTTTTTAGAAAATAGGGAAATACTTAAATTTGGGTAATATTTTCCAGGCGTGTGTGGGTCCAGAAGCTAGAGAAGAGGATAAATTTAATACTGTCTACTGTTGCATCATTTTTTTTGCAATTTAATGCGTCTACTGTTGCATTTTTAGATAGCATATTCGTCCATCCTTCATCCATATCATACATCCTCACAAAGATTCAACATGAAAATCTCCGTATATTAGACTAAGAGCATGGTGACAACGTAACAGCAGTAATGCAACCTTGCAATTGACGATAAAATAACAGAGCAAGTAATGAGCTTCAAGTACTTTCAGGTCGAGATATTTAGCAGTAACGACCTCTACAAAGAAGTAAGTAAGAGAGCAAGCAAACAATGCCGCAACTGTTGCTGGATGCTTGAGAAATGCTGTCTGGAGACACAAGCTTAAGGAGAGCAAAGTGAAGATATATAAGACCTGTGTCCGCCCAATTATGACGTATGGAATCGAGACAAGGGCTGACACTACCAAAACTAAAAATCTCCTAAGAACAACTGAGATGAAGACTCTCCGACCCATTGCAGGACCGACAATCCGAGACCGAGTGAGGAATTCCGAAAGACGAAGGACTTGTGACGTCGAAGATATTGTCAGATGGGGAAGATCTAGAATACGTAGCTGGAGAGATCATGTGTAGAGAGCTTGTTCTGAGAGAGTAGTGAGCATAGCAGCGAGCAAGCTGCCGTCTGGTATCAGACTCCCAGGAAGACCGCATAAAAGATGGCGAGATAGCTGAACATCTGTATCCCAGGAACAGGCTCCGAGCAATGACAGGACGTAGTCCTAGAAGAAGCAGAAGAAGAAGAAGAAGATATTCGTCCTATTAACTGTCTATAGATCAAATGTAGACCGTATAGTGGTTCTGATAAATTACATATTTATATTGACTCCTCCGCAGTTTGCACTGAAATCGACCAAACGTTCACTTCAAGATAGAAATACTTTTTAAAAGGTAGGACGTATCACAATTATACCAATAATTGATTTCTACAAGACAACGTGTTTTATGAGCAGAGATACCCTGGCATCAGGCGAATTCACAACGCGGTGACGTTTTTAACACAGAGAGAATTGTACCAAATATGGCGGGTAGAAAAGGAAACAATGGAGTACAATGTCGTAGGAAACACGTACTAACTATAATAATTTCGTATTCCTTCCATCCGTCCATCGTAACTTCTTTATAGCATTTTTTTTTTCTTTACGTTTTTCTTTCTTTTATTAATTAATTTATTTATTTTATAATTAAATAAATACGTATTCTGTAGAAACCGAAAAATATGTAAAAGTACCGAAAATATACATTTTTCGGTAGATGATATTAAAAGATGTGAATAATTTTCAATTTTACATAGCTCACTAAAATATACAGGGTTATTTGGATAACTTTGCAGAACTATATTCCTGCCTAGATTATGAATTAAAAATGTTCAAGCTGTCATGATGAAATATCAATAGATGTGTAGTTAGTTTTTTTTTAAATATTTCTGATTTGTTTTAAAAAAAACGCTGAACTATCATTACAGTAACTTATATCGATAACAAAAAAAATACTAAAGCCTACACCCTTGAAAAATCATGGAATATAACTTGGTATTATTTATTTATTATAATTTATCATAATAAAAATCCTGTCAAACTTCAAACATAGGAGGCGTTAGCCCTAGCATATACATTATAATTTTGACGGGCAATGGAGAAGCGGTGATGGCAATGTATTTAATTGCCGTCCGCGCATTCGATATTTGAGCCTTTCTCCAGGCGTGTAATTTCGTTTTTAGAGTCACAAATTCAAACAAAATTATTATTTTTTGATATTACTAGAACACTACTCTCAAGTGCATTTCGTGGTCTCGCATTTTGGCTACTGCTGTTTCCCACTATACGCATTTTCACTTTAATACGCACACTGCGCATGCGTAACTCTCGTTACAGTAAAAAATTTGCCACCAATGCGCTAAAAGGAGAAAACTTAAAATACGTATACTGTTGTATTTTGCTATAACTTTGTGGTTATTCATTATGAATATAATTAAACTAGTTAACTTTGTTAACACCATTAAAATTTATTTGGTAAAACCAACCGTTTACGGAAACGACGTTCCTTCGTCGCGGTATACTTAATAATAACTGAACTTTACAAAAATTATAAACAATCATACTTCATGTTAATCATGTTAAGTGTCCAAATGGGGGTAAATAGTGGGGGGTGCGAAAGAAACAGGTGATAGAGTGAAAGGGAACATGTTCAAAATGGGACTGTAAGTTAAATTTTTTTAGTTGTTAATAAAAGATTCAATATTATTTATAGCTTTCTTAATAATTGAGATTAAGACTCTAAGGCCTCTAAATTATTAAGAAAGCTATAAATAATAATGAATCCATTATTAACAACCAAAAAAATTTAACTTACAGTCCTATTTTGAATAAGTTCCCTTTCACCCTATCACCTGTTTCTTTCGCACCCCCCACTATTTACCCCCATTTGGACACTTAACACTGAAGTATGATTGTTTATAATTTTTATAAAGTTCAATTAGTATTAAGTATACCCTGACGAAGGAACGTCGTTTCCGAAACCGGTTGGTTTTACCAAATATATTTTAGTGGTGTAAACAAAGTTACTAGTTTAATTACATTAAAATATATATTTTCTAACACAAGTGTTGCACAGGTAGCCGACTGGATCCGACTGGAGCCGACTGGAGCCGACCGGAGCCGACGGCACTCCCCTTCAGTGCGGGCGTCCGGGGCCTTAAGACCCCAGTCCGCCCGGAAGGATTGTGATGTGTTGATAAAGACGTCCTTTTCTCATCCGTCGAACCGGAAAATTCGACGCCGGCGCCGGCTAATACGCCGCCCGTGCGGTCAGGCGGCCGGCCGAGCGGAGGGGATCCCCGGCGAATTACATTATTTTGCTATCAACGAATTTTCGCCGAATTTCCAAACTTGGCAGCGGTTGTTGTTTCCAACTTAAAGTCTCTTTTAACCGTCGGCCTTGCCTGCATCCCTGTATCTTTTCAGAGGCGGGGATTTTATTACTAAAAATACAAAGTGTGCATGTTTTGCATTTTGCATTTTAAGGATTTTTAAATAAAAATTTTGCGGTGATACATCTCTGGACAAAGTCAATATTTTCATTTTTTTTAATATATTTCATTGAGTTTGAGAGCTTAAAAAAGATAAATACGATACGTAAAGGTATGGAACATATCGAACGTCCGTAAGTTTACTGTTGAATCTGCAATAATTATTTTTACTTACTTTCTTTTAACTCGTGGCGTCTGATTGCTTGGTTGCTTGACGAAAAAACTTTGGATCGATTTTTATCCCTTTTTCCGTTATCGTGAAACTTTTCGAGTAGACTCGTGGTGACGATCAAGAAGATCTATCAAATTTTCGTTAAAAACTAATAATAATTATAGGATAATTTTGGATTTTCAAATTTTAAATGTTTTTTTTCATACAATTCAGTAAGTTGTATGGAGATTCCGACTCATATGGCAGACACGAAACCCTAAAATGAGAAAGGGAGTATTGTAAAACTTGGTTTTTATGGATTACTTTTTTTCGATTTAAAATATAATTTAATGCGTCATTTTTAACCACTTAACCATTACTATATACACGTCAACCTTCATCAGGACAATGTAATATAGATTAATCTAAGTACAGACATTTACATAGGGAAATATGTAAATGTTTGTATTTAGATAATTCCAGAGTGTACCATAAGGTTGTTGTTAGTCTAACCGACTGGAAAACTTTAAAAGGTCCCGACTGTGCGCAATCAATCTAGAGTCTAGTTCTTCATTATAAAATAAAAGAAGAAGATAGATGATAACAGAATGAGATGATCATACCAACCTTCTCAGTAGTTGACCTATACCTGCGCATATACGTCGAGTGCAACAAAATCACCTTTCCGAAAAAAACACATTTTATTTAAAAATGTCATATTTTTAACATCATTATTTCTGTTACGTACCAAAAAATGATTTTTGTGTGACTTTCCATTATTTTACAATGAAAAGTACTACATTTCCATTTGAAATATTTTTCTTTAAATTGAGTGCAAGAATATTCATTTCAAAATGAGATTATTTTGTTATAAGAAATATGAAAACAAAAATGATATTTTGTCATGTTGATATCCAAAATAATCCGTGGAGTCTCTTTTAGTTTAACCCAGCTGGTTTAGTAGTACCTTGAAGAAAAGGATAAGCGTGTGATCCAAATGTGTTGAAAACTGATTTATGGTTAATATTTTTAACAATCCTTCAAACCTAACTCCATCTTGATTTATCCCTTACCTTCACACTATATTTCCCTAACGGCCCAGGAATAGGAGCTAAGATTGGGGAAAGGAACTACTTTCACTTCACTTATGTACCTAGATAAATGGTAGGATTTAAAATTATCATCAACATTTATTACAACCGAAATTGCAATTTTCTAATACTAGCTAGTTTAAGGTAAGTAGCTTGCCTATGTCCTATTAAGGGGGGGTAAGGTATTTAAATATCATTTTTTATATTTTTTTTATTTTTTAAATGAATTACAGTGTATTATATTGCAAGAAATTGTGTCAAAATTTCAAGTCAATCGGAGCAAAATTGACGAAGTTATGAACATTTGAGCGATGCTTAGGCTGATTTTCTACACTTGCTCGGGCATCTGAGGAATGCGCTTACCTGATAATTACCTGATGCGCTAATGTATTGGAAGAGTTTTGAGACAGAAAGATGCTCTAGATCTTCTTGATAAAAGCTCTTTGCCATATGGGTCTGGCATCGATGACCATATAAAATAATTGTCGAGTTTTATTTTGAATTTTATAGTGTGCAAAACTTTAAAGCGTTTTTCTGAAACTTGTCATTTTTAAAGTCCGTGTATGTCATAACTCAAAATCCACTGGACCGACCGATTTTTAAATTTTGCATAGTATTTCTTCACATAATTCACCAGGTAATGCTTGTAGCTTTTTTCTTTTTTTTTAAATAATTATAAATTTTACAATAACAAATTAGTCGATTTTTTTAGCAAAAATTTCCAAGTGCTACGAAAAATTGAAAAACAAAAAAAAATCTTTACTGCGTTACCTTGAGAAACATCTCCTTTAACAAGTTAATTTTGATTTTTTTGTTTCAGATGATTCTGTTTCGAGTTATGATGTACACCGCAAAACAAATTTTTCGAGACGTCTCCGGAGATTCACTGCCACTCGCTTAAAAATTAATAATTTTTCAAGAAAAAAATTTAAAAATTATTTTTAAATAATTTATAATTATATAAAAATTAAGTAAATAAAGTAGCACTACCTGTATTGCCAGAAAAAATCTTGGAAACATGTCTCTTTTTTCACAGAATTAACCTTCCCCCCCTAAAGCTATGACATACCTACCTTTTTTTTAATTAGTTATTTTTTTATTTGTTTTTCCTCCATTTGTTATTTTTTTGATATTGCTGTGTCAGCGACTACAAAGAAAAAGAATTTTTTAGATTTTTCGAAAGTATCATTTTTTTTCGATTAGAAATTTATCAAAATTTCTGGTAGAAAACTAAAAAAAAACGAAAAATCGATTTGTTTTGATTAGAATGTTCCGGGAAGTTGCTGTTTTTTAAGCAAATATGATAACTCTAGTATTAAATTTTTTGCAATTTGGCCAATTGTCAATTTGACTACTGATAACTTATTTTGAAATATGTTTGCGTGTTTTAGAAGCATTATATCAAAATGATATTAATTTTAAAATTCCCGCTCTGTCTTTACAATAGATTACAAAAACTTTTATTTCAATTGTATGTATATAGGAGCCTAGCAACAAAAAACTGATGACAACCTATTGCAGACGTTAATAGCTACGTTGCGGCCATTATAGCCGCTCGTAGGCCCTAGCAGAAGACAATGATCGATAGTCAAATTCAAATACTAATAACTGCATAATTAATTGCTTGACTGCTAGTATTTTATAAAATTTTGACATTAAATGAACTAGAAATTAGCAGAAGAAAGACGGACTATACCTGCCATTTGAAGACACAAATGCTGTAACTCCTTCAATACAACTAGATGGGGAAACATTAGCTAACTGTGACGTATTTAAGTATCCTGACTCACTCGTTCATAGAGACGAGGGATTTGCAGCGGATTTTGACCATATAATAGGTGTGGGATGGATGAAATTTATTTCTGTAACAGGAATCTTGTGTGATGCGAAAATGCCTATAAAACTTAAAAGAAAGATAAACCTGCCTATTGTTAGACCCGCGGTATTGTATGGCTTTGAATGCTGAACTATATACAACTCCTACTCTAGGTAACTCGAAACAGGGGAAATGTGAATGCTTAGATGGTCGGCAGGAGTAACACTAAATGATAAGATTAAAAGTTCACGCATTCGTGGTAGCCAGAGTTTTACGGATATAAACAGTAAGCTGAAAGAGCAACAGTTGAGATGGTATGGGCTTCATCGACAGTCATCCAGAGGAAGACCAAAGAACTACTGGATGACTCAATACTCCAAAATTCTACAGAGAAACGGCCTGGATGAAAACGATACCCAGAACCGAAGATACAGCCTGAGAGCCGACCCCAACAGCCTACCTAGGCAAAGAGTTGAGAGAGAACAGTGCAAGGAGAAGAAAATTTTATAAAATTTCGACAGCAAATTTCTAAGAAAAAAACTGTTTCGCAGCTCGCAGGTGTTGCTATAGGTGTTGCTAGATATTTTTGCTCCGTAGAACAATTATATATACCAGATGAAACCCAATTGACCCTTCATATGATACCTACCCTTTTGTTCTACACAATATTATTGGTTTAATTAAAAAAAACTTTGTTGCAAAACAACAAGCATATTTGAAACACAGCTTTAACAAAAGTCAATTTTGGCATTCCTAAAATATCAGATGATAACTTATTTTTCGAAAGTCACGAACAGGCAACAGTCTTACGACAGTAATTTGTCACCAATTTGAAAACTAATTTCGTGAAAGACAAGTAGATAGTGTTGGATACATCCCTTTAACAATTCCAGATTATCTAAAGAAAAGTTCTTCACTCAATATCAACCTGAGCATATAATTGCTATGTGTGCCAAATGAATGTGTCAACATTCGACAAATTATTAAAAAACTCTTATGAAATATTATCTTCGAACGATGGCTTTATGTCGACTGATATCTGTAGTAAAAGGTTTTCCCCTTAGGTAATTCAATAATATAAATAAATTATATAAAACGGAAATACTAAAAAAAATATTTATTTATTTGTTTTTATTTACATTTATTCGGAAAACGAACAGCTAACAATAATTAAGTAAATGCAAAAAATGTGAAACATAAAAGCCAATTACAGATTTTCACTGATAGTAAAAATGTAACATTTATTTCGTTTTAGCCAGAAATCGAATTCTTTGACGTCGCAGAATGCCGCTACATTTCTTACTATACAATATGCGCTTATCGAACATACTGAGTGGATCATCGGTGGATCCGCTGGCGAAACGCTCGCTTCGGCGTCTGTTCGGTTCTCCGCCCGCGGAACTTACGTCAACGTAATATCGGTGACGTCGCGTCTCATGTTTTTAAATGCAACGCGCCACACTCGACGGTTCGTCCATATTGCATACGCACGTGTGTTTGTTTCAGACTGAATACTTTGCGGAATATTGTTTGTAAAGCCTAAATTTGGTTGCGGATTTGACGCGGCGGAAAATACGCTCAGTGTGGCGCCGGCCTACCTTAATTTAATCTGACGTGCTTGTAGAAGTTTGACTTAAAAAATCATAACACCTCCATCCTTTCGTGTCTTGAATTGTTAATTGTACTCGATTTTTGAAAACCTTCGTCGAGTGCCTGAAAAGTTGCCGCATGTCGAATAAAACAAAGTTTACATACACCTCGTACAAAGGCACTGCATCAATTTTGAATAGGTTCCCGTGCATAATTTTCAGTGCACTCGGTAGAGACGAAGTTTGAGAGCTGAAACATGAAAAATTTCCTGGAACCCCGTGTTTAGCGGCCCATAGAAATTGTTTCCCGTGTCGCACCCCCAGTCCTGGGATCCGGGCCACATGCTGCGGAGGGGTGAAATATATTCCAGTTCTGGAAGAATATCACTTTGCGCAAAATTGAACGTGTTCTTACATTATACACTTGCATTTCCTCCATTGATGTTTCAAGTATTTCTTGTCGACTTTGAGCGAAGCAAATCCTCTTGATAGTTCGTGCACGCGGATGAAATTTTAATCTCGAGACTCAGAGTTTAATGACGAAGGTCGGATTACGTCAGACGGTTAAATTACTCTTTAAAAAGACTAATTGATGACAAATAATTCAGTATGTACTGCCCTCTTAGTGATTTTGTGAGCTATTGTTTATTTACCGAGGACCAACTTCTTCTCTAACTGATTAGTGAGCCAGGGTATCAAATAACTAATCTAAGCTAAACTTATATAACTAGGAAGGGAAAGATATTCATTATTCAATATTGTTCATTAACAAGAAATACAAAATAAGTGAACTAAGATATGTAATGTACAGAGGTGGCCAAAAAATTTATGCACCTTTCAGCAAATGATAAAACCGAAAAAATTGATATTAAATTTATACACAATTAAAGGAAAATTTTACTGTTTTCGACGTAAATATTATTATATTCTTAATTTAAAACTAGAAAGAAATATCTCCTAGGGCCAAAATTAACGCACAATGCACATGTACGCACACACATGCACACACAAACACACACACACACACACACACTCGTACACCACACACACACACACACACACATACACTCACACACACATCACCTCACGACATTTAAGTAATTTTATAATTATTATTATAAGCTAACAATAGATGTATTGAGTATATATTTTTCAAATTTTTAAATTTTCTTTCGTAAAACGTGTTTTCATGCATCGTGATGGTGAATCAACCTTTGACTTCTACATTTACTAAAAATGTTTAAATAGATACCACGAGCTTTTACTCTCTTTTGATTATGTTGGACTAACGCTTGAACATGTTGGCTAAAATGTGCAACAAGATTAATGTGTCCCATGATATAGAATTAAATTGCACTAATAGCGTAGCTAGTATAAAGGGTTTTAAACAGCTTGAGTTTCAGGTCCTTCATAGATCTAGCGGAGCTAAATCAGGTAATCGTGGAGGAAAATCAAGTACATGGCGTGGAGGCCGCTCAGATTATATAATTGTGCAAATATGAGGCGTTTTGGTGGCTCTATTGTAAACTCACGTCTTCATCGTCGCTGGATTGTACCTGAACAATATTTTTAAATGTAAGCCACAACTTTGAAGTAGAGATCACAACTGTTGTATAAGTTTATGTGTATATTTTGGCACCCTCTGTAAATGTATATATTTACTTTATGTATCTATATATATCTTGAGTACTATAATAGTATAGTAAAAATATATATGGTATTTTAATTAATATAATTTTATAGGTTGAATATATTTTATTCTTATAGTTTAACGATTTCAATTGATGTTAGTATAGATTAACGATAGATACTTAACTCCAACTATTATTAATATTATAGTTGGAGTTAAATATTTCATAGATAGATCCGGAAAATATATGCTTTATTCTATTTACTTACTTGCTTTTCCTGAAAAAATTATTAATTTATTATTGTACATTCGAGTTTTATGTACTTACCCTTAATTTAACAGAATTTTTTTTTCAAATAGAAATTCGAACACAGAATACGTGTCACATCAATATTCTTACTTTTTTCAAACTAAGATAAACAAACAAGACAAACTTGCTGGTCTGGAGTGAGGTTCAAACCCGGGACCTTTGGATCACTAAGCGAGAATCCTAACCACAAGACCAATAAGCTATTCATCATCAATATTTAAATTTAATGCTCGATTTTACCAGGAATTGGTTTGGCAATGGATAGCATTCAATATAATATAATTAACATTTATATCGGGTGGATGTGGTGGTGTGGCAAGGGGTAAGGAGAAAGTGCCTGTGTTTTATGCAGTGTCTTAAAGAGTGACTACACAAAATTTGGAGTGGAATGCAATATTTAATACAAAATAAATTGATGAAAGATGAATGAAGTATGGTAACGAAAAAGACACACGGGTAATCATATACCGTTTTTCGTTCTTTTCGTCGTAATTATCAGCCATTTCCTACGGTTGATGATGATGATGATATATATCGGTTAGAAGGTTTATTTCTTATGAAAGAGAGGCTTTAATGCTCAAAGAGTGAAATAAGGAATACAAAGGATCTCTAAAGGAATAAAAATCTAAAAATAATCATTTTTAAGCATACGTACAAATAAGCTTTCCATCTCCGTTGATAAATCTGAAATAAAACTCTAATTATTTATCGCAAAAGCCCGTAATTTTGTTCGTTAACAAGATAGAAAACGCTTAGAGAGATAGTTCCATCCCAGAAGTATTGATTTAAGGAGTAATCCTTCTTTTCTCCGACTTTTCCGATCGCAGGCAATTTCGCAGGATTCCTTTTCTATTATGTGCGTGTTCCGTCGAACAAAGTTTCGGACAAAGGCGCGTCGAAGTTCGCGCCGGACAGGCTGAATAGCTGTACAACTTTCCGAGGGAAAATGGCAAAATTCAAGAAATATTTTTTCCTGCGAGATTTAAAACGCCCGTCAGTTGTGTCGGCCCCGAGCATCGTGGAACAATTTTATTTTATAACTTTTTAGCACCCTTTTTTCGTACGAGCCCCACCGCTGGCACCCTTCATCGATTTATCTCAATTAAATAAAGTTGGGAAATGTTCCAGCGACCAGACTTCCTAGTGATCAATTGGTCAGGAAGTCGAGACACGTCCTGGGAGTCAATATAGTCATTTTTTGCATGTTTTATTTAGCTTCACTTTCCTTCAGCGAGAAATCTTTTTTTTCTTATGAAAGAGAGAGAAAAGAGAATCAATACTTGACTCCATTTCCTGACCAATCGCTCTGATAATTGGAAGAAAAACGAATTCCGGATGACGATATAATAATTATTCATCAGTTATACAAAATCAAGATACTTATTAAAAATATAATCTTGACGCATTATTTTATTCAACATTGTACATGCAAGTTACACATGTAGGTTTGTATTATTTAAAAAGTGACATTTGAGTTTTGAGGCGAAATTTTTGCACAATTCTTTAACGTCTAAATTTCTTAATGTGTAGTTCTACGAACATACAATCGGTGCGGCCATTCATCACCGTACTTTTTCATAAAATTGAAAATTTCAAAAGTTTTAATTTTTTTTTATTCATTTGAGCAAAGTGAGACTAGAATAGTCTTTAAGGAAGAAAATAAAACTATATTTAAAAAAATTAAAAACACGCCTTTATGAAAAAAATTTTGTTATATATGTGTATAATTAGCCCTATAAAAGAACGTGTGAGTATAACAGTAAACCTACCTGTCTTGAAAAAATTCTAAAAATAAAATAAAATTTTATTTTAAATATTTGTTAAAAAAATTATGTTTATAAATATTGTAAAATTAATTAATGTTATTGGACACAAACTGAAAGTTTTATGAAACGAAACATATTAATTTCTTTTTCTTTCTAAGAACCGTAGATGATATTTATGTTGCTGAATTTACTTTGGTGTAAACTAAGTTAACTTTTATGCGCATTTATTGTAATTCAATTTACCCCCTTTGCATACAACGACAATACAAAGATACATCATTTGAATGTAATTATCGGGAAAAAATTTCAATTTCATAATTAATAAATTAATTTGAAAGCATATATGAGTATATGAGAAGCATAACTTTTATTAAAAGCTTAATAATTTTTAAACCTCCGCTCTGGCTTTGAAAATAGTCACAAAAACGTTTATCTGAATTCTGACAATTGGATAGTGATGTTTTTTTATTATTATCGCCCCAAGTACAGTCATTTACCTATATATATATATATATCAGATCTTATAAATAAGGTACGCATGTATATATATATATATATATATATATTTTAAATCTTATACTGACATTTCATTATTTTACATAGTTACAACTACGCTGATTTCTGATGATTTTAATTGAGCAAAATAAATTAAGGAAGTAGTCGAATTAAAATGTTTTCGCGTCATAATTTCATTGATTCAAAATCATTTATCACACAACAAAGTCAATCAAGTGCGGATATTTACATATTTTTGGTGTTGGTTTTAAAAAATAAATTTCTTATTTGTGAAGTTCAAATGCTGTTTATTATAAATTTAATTAATTAATAATAATTCCAATATTATGTTATTCTAAAATGAGCCATCATATAAAAATTCTTCACTTCAGCCAGCATACTCATATACAATGTATCTAAGTGTGTCTGAAATGGCAGAACTCGTTTACCTACTTATATTTTATTATTTAATTCAACCCGTAGCGAAAAAAAAACATATTTTGTCCCAGTTATGAAAAACCAATGAATTTTTTGCGGTTGCAGCTTGTGTGCATGTTCCCCCAGTGAAGCCGAATGGGTTCTCATTTATTGTAGAATTGTCTTGTGTGTTTGAGTTTGGGCTCTTTTGACTACTTATTCTATATTATTATTTATTTGACTGTATTGTATTATAGTGTTTTTGTATTATTGTATTATATTATTAATTAAGATTTTTGATGTATTAGATAAATAATATATTACCTTTCACATTGTCTAATAAATTAGATTACCTACCTACATGATTGTAAGTGGTTATCCCTCACCACACACAAGAATCGTAATTCTTTTTGGTGAGTATATACATACAAAAAAAATTAATTGTAAATATTTTCAAGGTATCTTTGTATTAATATATTATATATGTTATTATTTAAATAAATAAATAAAAAATGTATACAATCCTAAACTATTTTGAAAAAATATTATCTTTATAAATAATTTATTAATGTTTATCACTGTTCGGAGCTACGGACAATTTAAGTGATTGAAACAATAAGTGATATTTATAATATGCAAATGTTTAAAGAAACATTTTCGCAATATGGCATATTGAGCAAAATGTCTATTTTATAATATTGGCGGCCATTTTGAGCATACCTGTTTCTCCCAATTTTATCTGTATACAGTTATTTTCACGGTTTTATTTAATAAACGAGTTTTCTTACGCTTTTTTTACGTCTTAGACAATATATTACAGTAATAATTAATAAGATAACGATAATTCGCAAATCAAAACTGTATTTTTTTCATTGTGTGGTCCGCCATTTTGAGTCTGCCGCGCCTGTTTCTCGGATTTGGCGCCTTTCAGGAAACGGACTGCGAACTCGGGAAAACTAATCCGGGGCAGGATTCCGGTTTGGTTCGGAACTTCTCTATCTTTCGGATGAGACAACGGCGAGCCATTACACTCATGCGACAAGAGAGTAATTTTATATCGCCGGGTAGCTGGTACCTAGCCATTACCTACGTTCGGGGAGCGATTAGCCAAGACGCCCTATGAATAATGGAGAACGTCAGGCGGGTCGGTAGTTCCGGAATTTGACGCGCGCGGCGCTGCTTTCCTTGGCTAATAACGCCACCTAATGGCGAAACTATTCCGAAGTTTAAGTTTTTGCCGGGAAAGTTTTGAAAATTCCGAGGCATATCGCTATTGACTACATTTCACGCCGTAACTTTATTCATTGCGAAAGTAAGCTTTTGTTGGAATACTTATTTTTTTCATGAAGACATATGTCACTTAAATGTATATTTAATTTCTTTAGTTTCTTTTGTACACATACCTATTCGTTGACTTTTTTCCTGTACATTTTTACTTTTTCATTTCTTTGAATAAACAAACCTGCTTCTGCCAAACAAATAATATATCTTTACTGTGTACTCCTTTTGATTTATATAGAAATTAATAATTTATTATTATAACCTATAAACAAATACGAGTTTCTCAAATAAATTTATCTATCTTAAAAATGCCTTGTCTAATTATAACTTTACATGATATTTTTAAGTAAATAAATATAGATTATTTTTACAATATATTTAATAATATAATATTATGTATGTTAAATGAAGAAAATATAATCTAATTACCTACCGTATACCCACGAGTATAATATAAACTGAAAATAAAACACAAATCACTTTGTTTTCACCACTTTATTAGACTATACAATCTAAATGTTTCGAGAACGATGTTCTCTGCTTCAGGATTGTCTGTGTGCTAAAATTGAAAAAGATAAACTATACAAGTGTGTTACGGTGAGGGGAGGGAAGGGGTATCGGAGCTGTTAATTATGGAATCTTATCTCAAGCGGATGGAATCTTAAGTGGAAAAATATTCAAAAGTGGGTTGTGCATAAATTTGGTCTGGTTGTTTATTATATTTGAATTAATATTTACATTTTTCCAAGTGATTTGTGTCTAATATTCATAATAATATCACCACAAAGTTCAAGCCTTTATTCAGAAGAAAAAATATTCTTCGAAGAAATAATATAAACTTTTACTAAAAAAATATATTTGAGGGAAAACAGCACCATTTAATTGGAAATTTGATTAAATTGTTATATTTTATATTTTAATAAAGGTAGAATCAGAACGCTCTTAATAATGATTTTTTTTTAAATATAATAATCGATAACCACACATTTACAGATGATTGAATGCTTATCTGCTTTCGGTTACCACGAACTTCTGTCAATATAAAATTGTCAATGAAAATACATTTACTGTAATTCGATTGTTAGAATATTCCACTCATCTCCTTTACTCGTCTTTTTATAATCACACGATTCACAGTTCGCTCATCTATTCGTCCGGATCTACAGTTTTCCACCGCGCGATGTAATTTATAAGAAATTGATTTCTCATAGCTTCTGGTATACTTTCGCGTATTCCACCGGCTTCCAGATCTTTCTAAAATTTTCTTGAATGATCCAAACCATTCGGAAACCCTCGACTACGTGTAGTTGCCATTGTTTCCTGACAATACAATTATGAAAAATTAAATTATTTTTGTTCCCAGGTTCAAGGAACTTCTTTTGATGGCTATTGTTTTTA
The DNA here is from genome assembly GCA_016648135.1 of Agrypnia vestita. Lineage (NCBI taxonomy): Eukaryota > Metazoa > Arthropoda > Insecta > Trichoptera > Phryganeidae > Agrypnia > Agrypnia vestita. The sequence continues at coordinate 72,141 of JADDOH010005586.1, forward strand.
CTAGCTTGTGTTACTTGCTATGCTATCCCACTCACAGAGAATACATTGTATAATCAGCTTGCTGATACAGAAAAAACGCAACACTATTAGTACTGAGGCTCAGACACCATCACAAACACACCAGCGTCCCGCGTTGTGCGCCATACTCACTTTACGTACCGACGTCCAAGTATCGGCAGCTCTACGTGGCGCCTCTAGATTACGTCTTTATTACAAGTCGTTGTACTGATAAAACCTGCCGCCTGCTAACACATACATACTTATAACCAATACGCAACCACTCTGATGTTATGGTCGATTGTGACATGAGCCAACTCAAAATAAGACTGTTTATACCTATTAAGATGTTTAATAATTTTTTCAATACCAAAATTAGTGCAATCAAATCAAACATTACCATATAGACCATCACATTTTTTTAAATTATTATAACATATTATAATCCCATCTTCCATTTTCCTTCCTGCTTCTGCCCCATTTGGAGTTCAATTAGGTACGTTATTTTAATTATTTATATTTTTATAATCATATTACAATACTAATCATTCTCATGAGTTCGTGTTAATCTGATGGATTCCTGTAATTAGCTTATTTTTTTCTTTTCAAATATTTAGTTCTACTCACATTCAATAATCTGTTTAAATTCCAAAATAAAACTATAACCCAACTCTGTAATTCATCTCGTATTTATCATCCTGACATTCATCATACACCTTATAACTGATAAAATATCTTTAACAATTCACATTAATAGTTATACTTTATGAAAATTTACTTAGAAAAAAAAACTAAACATGCTTAAGTATACTCATTTTGATTTCAACGCTCAAAATACATAAAATGGAGTTTAAATGATAAAAAAAGCTTTTTCGTGGCAGACCTGTTTAATTAGTAATTTTATTACTTTCAATTTTAATAGGTTTGAAATTTAATGGTAGATATTTATAATTTTTTTTAATTTTGCCTATCGGAGAAAGTTTACTTCTTTAATAATTAATATACACAGTCATAGCTGTAGAATATTTGCGCCCAAAAATTATCAATTGAAATTTTTTTCCGTATTATTTACTTGTACCGTACCCTTAACGCAGTTTAAACATGGACTATCCCAGCGGTCTGTGTGAGAGATTTATAGCTACGTCTTCGAGAACCTTATAGAATTTTAGGATTTTCTGGATACATTTTCTTCTTCATATTACAACAATATTTAAACTAATGTAAGAAATTGCTAAAGAAAACCATGTAATAAATCACGCGTATTTAATATTATAAACTTCCAATTTCGAAATAATATTTTTCATTTTATTATTATTCACCATTATTTGTATTTTTTCTTGCGTTTTTATCACATTTTTGTACGCAAATATACCATTTAAAAATTTATAAATTTTATATATTTCAAATACAGATATTTTATTAAAATGATAGAAACTAAGTTATTACATTAATTAATAAATTACCAATTATAATAAATTATTTTCATTTTTTAAACATCGTAGGTTTGATATTGATATAATATTTTATTTTGTGTCATTTCCAAACTGTATTTGTTTATTTTTGCAGCGAAAAACCGAAATATACAGCCAGTAGAGAAGTACCAAAGTGCCTGCTTGCGAATGGAATATTCTTGTTGCGATAGAAACAACGCAATAAAAAGTGTTCCACAGAAGAGTGAAGTGAAATGCTGACTGGAAGTTTAAGAACAGTGCTCCGATTCGTCTCCAGTGACTGCGTAATAAATACAAATTTTAATTGTTTTTAGTGTTTTATTTGCCTCCCACAGTCACGATTCCGTGACAATATCTACCAAAAATATCTGATGATTGTTTAAGCGTAAGAAGGATACGCCTCGAAAACATAATTAAATAGGTACCTAGATTACCTGTATTTTTCAAATTTTAATTCGAATTCGATATCTCTCATAATTTATAGAATCCATAACAAAAGGGGCGCCTTTGGTGTTCTTAGTGACCCAAAAAGCTCATCCAAACTAAAGGTCGAGTATACAATACTGTCATCTACAACTCTGTTGGACACCAACTGTTGACAGTGATGAAGGTTCGTAGACAAAAAATGAGCATCGTCGATCTGAAAATGCTCAGATGGGCTGGAGAAGTGACAAGGCTAGATATGGTACAGAGTGAGCACATCAAAAGATGTTTCAATGTTAACAAAGAAATGGGAGAAGTCAGATTTTAAGGGCATCATCATGTAATAAGGAGACCAGGCGACTGTACCGCACAAATTATATAAAAATGAGTACTTTCAGAAGACAACGAGGAAGACCCAAGCGATTTCGTAGTCAAACGTCAGGAAGGAAATATAGGATGCCCACATAAGTAAAGAGTTTATCCAGAATAGAGCGCCCTGATATTTGAAAAGTAAAAGTACACAAGTAGAAGAAAAATAATAAAATAAAAATATATATTTTCAACTAAATAATTTTGTGCCTTGATTACATGACATTTTTCGGGAGTTTTTTTCCGAACATATTCCACACCTAAAAGTACACAAAAAAGATTTGAATAATAGAGGGAATCTTTTCCTAAAAAAACTTATTTTATACAATTACATGAGGGGGGGTATTAATGCGAAACCAGTTATATCCCACTCAGGTGTTTCTGAGAAAAATAAAATAAACCTCTCACTACTCAATTAAATTTCTCTGGAATCAATGATCTTAAATTTTATTTGAAATAAGTTTTAAAAAATAATTACTACCTCAGTTTTGCTATTTAAATAATTGGATAAAGCTGTATTTGCTATGATGTTATAGTCTAAAATTGGCATTAAATCTTACTTTAGTATAAAGCGGCCATTATTTTATGACACATCCTTGGGGGTTTATTGGTTGAAATGGATATTGCTGTATTTGAAAAACCAAAAAATATTAATTTGGTAACATGATTTTGGAAGGAATCGACATTTATTTCCTATTAAATCTCTAATTAAGTACATTTTAAATTTTTATCCACTCTCAGAGCTCTCTCACTATTCTTAATTTTCTTCTAAATTAGTACTTTAAGGTGACTGCATTTATTTTTATTTATTCTCAAATGTTATGAGTTTCACCGAAAAATTTCTACAATCATAGCATCCAAAAATATTTATACAGATTACTATGACATATTTAATATTCATCAATGCAAAACGATTTTAGTAGATAATGAAATCAAACCTCAAAATGGAACACCCAAAATTGTATTTGAAAACCGATTCGCTTCAAAAATTTAAGTCAATCCAGAGTTTTAAATTTAAAAAATAGATAACGTAACTGATTCACATAGTCCAGTTTTCAAACATGCAACAAAAAAATCGGAAAGGTTCATATATATTTAAAAGGAATTGCTAGAGATATCTGTAATCCTTCTCATGAAATAGTGTGCATAGATTTCGCAGCTGGTAATGATACCTCTGTATTTTTCTCTAAATTTGTCTTTGTTAGACATTTATAATTTATCTTAATTTATAATTATCCCTCTGTGGATGATGGAATGATAAATCCAGTAATTACGTTCTTAGAACATACAATAAGAATATTGTTACAAAATGAAGCTTTTGAATTGAAAACTCCATAACTCGAAATGAAGAGATGCCGTAGAACAACGCATCATTTGTCTGAAGTGCAAAATGCTCCTACGAGGTGTTTTAAGTTCGTTCTCGTAAACCGAGTTCGTACGTCACGGGACATAAAGGGAATAATTCGTTTAGAAAACAGCCCGCGTCAAAAACATAATTTCAAAATTTACGGCGAGCTTTGACGAGCCACGGCAGAGGGCATGAAGGTCTTTTATCAAACAATCACACATTCTTAGCGTTTTGGTCGTAACCGAGAAGAGTGGCGCTCGCTGCCGGCTGCCACCGCCGGGCGAGCTTAAGGGCTGTAAAGTGTATTGAACGGGGGGAGTCAATAAAGGCCTTCCCGGACCTCCCGTGTGTTGAACTTGAAGTTAGAAACTAAATTAACTTGAGGAGAATAGCTTTAAACTAACGCTCTCCTTTCCACACCACATATAAGAGTTCCTTTCGCAGGTGTGATCCAAGAGTCAACCCATCTAAAAACGCTAGTTAAATCTTTACTAATCAATATCTATCTATATCTATACTAATATAAAAGAGGTAAAGTTCGTGATTGGTTGGAGACTATGGCCTTTACAAAGAAAAGTGTAGAAAAGCTCAAATGCACGCAACGATCCATGCTTGGAGTAAGCCTATGAGATATAATTAGAAACGACGAAATTAGGCGCAGAACTAGAGTAGTGGATATCATGGATCGTGTAGCGAAGCTAAAATGGCAATGAGCAGGACTCGTTGCAAGACAGGTTACTACAAGATGGCCTCCCAGAGTTCTGAAATGGAGACCTTGGGAAAATAAAAGAGGCATCGGAAGACCTCAAAAGAGATGGGCCGATGATATTGTCGCTGTGGGGGGAAAGAAATGGCTACAATTAGCCAACAACAGGGAATAATGGAAAAATAAGGAAGAGGCCTATATCCAGCAGTGGAAAGACGAAGGCTGATGAAGAAGAAGAAGAAATTTCGTGAGTTTGTTAGTTGGAATGTAAGAGATAATCTCCGAAATTACTCATCCGATTTCAAAAATTCTTTAACCAATATTTAGAATGGCTTTTTGGGTGGTTATAGCTATAACATTCCGTTAAAAGAAAAGGAATTTTAGTGAAGACCTATTTTACAACTGAATGCGATGAAAAAATAGTCATGCGATGCATTTTTTACAAACGCTCTCTTAAAGGAAATAGATAGTTCTATAAAAAAGTCTGGGATTACACATATCTACATGTTAAGGTTAATACACAAATTGATAAATTATGACTAAAAGTAATAAAAATCTACGCGTGCAAAACATCCCGAGCAAGTATATAATATATATATATAATATATTATATATTATATATAGATAAAAGTGTAAGTGAAACAAAAAGTACGCACGGAGACGGAGACATAAAAAAATTGAGTCCCTGTACTTACATATACAGCAATCTCCTGACTTACGCTACTCCGACTTACGCAAACTTGGAGTTACGCGATTTTTAATTTCTTTTAGTGTTTATCAAGACGTACAAAACTTTCGTTTTATACTTCATATGTTGGTTGAAGTAAATAGCGTCCTCAAAACTAATTTCTGAGATGAGATGCCAGCGTCATGATTACTGGTCTTTAAATGATTAACCTGATTATCAATAAAATGATTAGAAAACATTTATTTAATTCAGTTTAATTATATTTTATTAATTAGTAGTCACTTTAATACTTCATCTGACAAAGTAGACTTCTGATACTCTCGAAACTCAAGTTTCAAATATAATTAAACTCAAGTTGGGATGTTTTCCATCAATTTTATTGATCACACCAAATACTTCAATAATGTGATTCATTAGATATTTACAAGAACATTGAAATAATACGCACGTGTACTCTTTGATTTCGCCTCTTAGTCAGATGTAAAATACTACCGTGAGAAAATACTGAACCTTGTAAAAAGCGTACGATTAAACACACAGTCCTATATACCAAACAACATTATGATCATCACCCTGCCACACGCCCGCTCGAATGCCGCGTCGTTTTCATCAGCTACTGTTTGGGCGCGTCCGTCCGCACCATCCGCACAGAATACCCACACAAAATGGTTAAAGAGGAAACTTCCAGAAGATGTTCGTCTGAATTTTGATCACTTGTGTGATATTATATTATCAGACAATTGAGCGTTAGCCGTGTGAGGACTTTGTCTCGGTGCCCGACTCGGAGCATTGGAGATAACCGGTTATCTCATTGTAGGCGCAAAGAGGGTTGTGTAATTGTCGAAAGTTTTCGCGTCGTCCTTGTTGAAACTTTAATTATTTTCAATAATTTACGCAGTAGATGGTTCAGAATTTAATCAAAGTCTTGGAAAGCTGAACAAGTCGAGATATTTGAAAACATTTAAAATAAATTATATTAATCAAACAGAAATGTACTCAAAAAAATATCACGAGAGTCTTAAAAAAACAACGGTAATTACACATAATCGAAATCGTTCAAACATTTTATATAAATGTGTAATTAACTTAACTATCCCGGAATATTCGAGAAGGGATGGATAATTAAAACTACCCGGCGGCGTCATGCGAGTGTCGTTGTGTGACGTTGCTGCGAATACACAGATAAAAGCGAACCGTGCGGCGCGGTGGCTAGCAGTGTGACCAAGTGACAGATAGTCGGTACGAGCGGGTACTATCGCGCGAAACGGATCCGATCTACCTAGCGATATACAAAGGTACTATGAAGATTCTGATGACGTGAGTTAGTGTGAACATGTGTGAAATATTGAAGAAACAATTGATGTGAATTTTATAAGTGCGCTCTTATTAAATTCCTGTCCAGTGACACAGTTTAATTTGTTTTCAGTGTTTTATTTGCCTCCCACAGTCATGATCCCGTCACAATGTCTACAAAAAAAATGCCGGGAAACCATTTAATTCATTCCGGGGAACATTTATAAAACAATTTTGCCATTAACTAATAAAGATTTCATACAATTTAAGGTTTGTACGAATGTATCTATGTATATTCATAAATTATATATATTCAATTCACAGATCACCAAAATATATAGACATGAACTAATGCATATTTCCTGGTTCGCGTTTTGGTTCCACTACGTTTGACTTGTTTAAAAAAATACAAGTTTTTAAATTTTGAAATACTGATGAAAAGGTGAAAAAAAGCACTCTTAAAAATTATAATGTCGTAGTGTCACGCTTTAATGCAAAATGACTTTTTTCTCGGTTTGGAACGAAATTTAAAAAAAAATTAAAATTACATTATAAAATCCCATTTTAACTCAGTACCTAGCTAGAATTTAAAGATCATGAAAAAAAAAAGAAAATAAGAATGTTATCGAAACATTTTATGATAGTTTTTTTATGAATACAAGAAAACTGTTTCTTAGCTTGCGAAATCAGATTATTTATTCCGATAATTTTTTGTGTAAGATTCTGTAGTTATTCAGTTTGTTTTTTTTGCTTTTGCGTTTTTTGTTCAACGCTTTACTTTAATTCTTTGTTCTATACATTAATAAAGTTTTTTTTCTATACTTCTCTTTCGTTATTTGTTGATAATTTTTTTAAGTTTGGTTTTCTGTTCTATGCTTTATCTTACTTTGTATTCTCATGTTTGTTGTGTTCGCGTTTATTTTATAAAAAACGTCTATCTATCTAAATATTTCTATATTTTTAGTGTCATGATTTATGTTTTTCATTGTTAGTGAACCATTGATTAATTCATATGGTATATAAATAAATCCATCCAGATTCATACATGCATGCAAGCTTAACGATTATTGGGGCCCCTAATACGACCATTTTTCAGTATCTGGTTAATCTGGTCTTGACCCGTCTTCCGCGATCGCCTTTTTTCTGGCGCTGCCAACACTTGTATCGTATATCTTTCCTACCATTCTTTCTTCATTCATTCGCTCAATATGCCCAAACCACCACCATTCATTTCAACATATATTGCAGCGCATTAATTTTTATATTATTTATACGATACCCGTTACTGTTAAAAGGTTATTTCCTAAAAAAAACAGCACACTTTCTGACACACGTGTAACGGTAACGTGTAACACATTTTGTTTTTGTCTTCATTACAAAAAATAGATTTAATTGTTTTTTAAAAAAATTTATAGTTATAAAAACATTTCTGACTAATAAAAATAATAATTTACTGATTTAGATATAAATAAAAAAAAAACCAAACCCATAGAACACGTTAACCAATTACGTATTTAGTTACATATTTTTACATGTTCACATTACCTCAATACAATACTGAAATAAATATTAGCATGTTCATGCTAGAGCACGTCGAAGGCACTGTAATTAGAATATTTGACAGAGTCTTAAATAATAATGTATTTTTATTTATGAATTATGAATATATGAATATATATTATGCTTTCAGTGTCTCTTAAAAAATATATATATTTATTTTTAAATATTTTTTTTTTCGGCTACTTTTTTGATATAACTAGTTTCTATTGGATACTACCATCTTCAGGACACAGTTCAGTATAAGCATATCTACAGACATTAACATTATACAGAAGATAAGAAATTAAATAGAAAAAGAGAAAACAAATCAGCTGGGGAGTGGGAAGAAAGAGTGGGTGTAGCAATGAGAGAATGGGAACAGCTTTAAAATCGCACTATTGGACAAGTTAATTTGATTATTTACTTAGGTACTTGACATCTATTACGAATTCATTTATTTATCTCCAATGCTTCTAAATTATTAAGGCCCAATCTCACACCATTGATCTGTAAAATTTGGATATATTCCTAATAAAAGCATGGTATTTAATGTTTTATTTGATTCTACTATTTTAATGTTCCTTGTGATCTTATCTATATAGAAAGCCGAACAATTTCGATGGAAAATGAAGAAGGTTGGGTCCAAACGAAATCATTTAACATTTTATATTATACGAACATAATACATAACATTTTATATTATAGGGACGTCGATGTAGTGAATAAGCTAAACTTCAATACAGATCATAGAATGGTAAGAGGAGTTATACAAAATGAAAATAACAAATCAAGAAAGCATATTACATCGTCAACCAAAAATGTGAGAATAAGATCGCCTATACCAATAAATGTCCTAAATGAATTAGAAAATACTTTAAAAGATATCGAAAGACCCAAAACACTACAAGAAAAGTATGTTCTCCTAGAGAAGGCACTGATGCACGCAAACAAATTGTGTACTAAAGAAGTGAAGAAAAATAAATTAGGAGATGAAACAATAAAATTAATGAATGAGAGGAACATAATGTTAGAGAAACGAAATGACAATCGTCAAAACATCACGATTATCAGTAAAAAAATCCTAGCATCAATACGAAAACACAAGAAAGCTGAGAGACTGAAAGTACTAAAAGAACACATAGAGAAAACAGGCGGAATTAAAAAAGGTCTAAAACAACTGAAAGAATACACACAATAGATACCAAACATGAAAATAAAAAATATGAAGAATAATGAGAAATCGACGACAAAAAGATCATCAATAGCTAGAGAAGCGACAGAATTCTACAAGAAACTTTACACGGAGAGAGACAAAACTACATTCACAGAAACTGATAATTATACTCATGAAGAAGAAATGTCTTGCATATTAGAAAGTGAAGTCATAAAAGCTATAAAAACACAAAAAAGTGGAAAAGCATCCGGTGAAGATAAAATTTCAAATGAGCTACTGAAAGACACCATGTCCGTAATATCCAAACCTGTGACGCATCTATTCAACGAAATATTGGATACCGAACAGATACCAACTCAATGGACGAAGTCCACTATTGTCCTATTACATAAAAAGGGAGATAAGAACGAAATAAACAACTATAGGCCAATTTGTCTAATGTCAAATTTATACAAAGTGTTTTCAAAAATAATACTTGATCGAATATCGAAACACCTAGAAGAACACCAACCACGAGAACAAGCTGGGTTTCGCACCGATTATTCTACCATCGATCATATCCATGTGGTAAAACAAATCATCGAAAAACTTAATGAATATGGTCAGCATTACTACATGGCATTTGTCGACTACAACAAGGCTTTCGACTCTCTGAGTCATAACTATATCTGGAAGACGCTAGAAAACCAGGGCGTAGAAAGCAAATATATAAAAATCATAAAAGAAATATATAAAAACTCCACAGCAACGGTCCAACTTGAACAGCGAGGAGAGGAATTTAGTATTCAGAGGGGTGTTAGGCAAGGTGATCCACTTTCCCCAAAAATTTTCACAGCCGTGTTAGAAAATATATTCAGAAATATAGATTGGGAAGACTTTGGAATAAATGTAAAATGGAACAAACCTAAATCACCTAAGATTCGCTGATGATATCGTGATATTCGCAGAGAGACCAGACATGCTACAAACTATGTTACAGCAATTAGACAATGAAAGCAGGAAAGTAGGTTTGACAATGAACCCAACGAAGACTAAGGTGATGACAAATACAACAAAGGAGAACATGGAAATCGGATAGGAAAGCATCAAATATGTTGAAGAATATGTATACTTAGGACAACTAATATCAATAAAAGACCAATATTCAAAAGAAATCAACAGAAGAGTAAACAATACTTGGAAGCGGTACTGGTCGCTAAAAGAAATAGTGAAAAATGATAGAATACCAATGTCGGTAAAAAGCAAAGTATACAACACGTGCATTCTCCCATGTCTCACTTATGGGTGCCAAACTTGGCCTGCTACGAGCAAAAACAGCCAAAAACTCGCAGTTTGCCAACGCAACATGGAGCGGAGTATGCTAAACATAAGGCTTTATGACAGGTGGACGAATACAAAAATAAGGAAATGACAAAAGTTAGCGATGTTATACAAAAAGTAAAAAAACTCAAATGGAACTGGACTGGTCATGTTATGAGAACAAGCAGAGAAAAGTGGACGAAAGACGTAATGGAATGGTATCCCAGAAATGGAAAAAGACAAAAAGGACGTCAAATCAAGAGATGGGAAGATGACCTACCAAAAGGATGGATAAGAAT
>JADDOH010005587.1:0-19079 GCA_016648135.1 Agrypnia vestita
TCAGCGCGGTTTGCGGAGGCATTTTATTGAAGGTCGAAGGTTTGAAAATACGTTTGCGTAATTAATATCGCACGATCGTTGCTTAACCCCGCACAATTCATAGTTGACAGTTTAATTTTTACTATGCATTCGCGTTTACATTTCACAACGGCCGGCGAAAATTTCAAATCGATCGCGAAAATTCACGTGACCTTCACCTCGAAATCGTTCAGCCAATGAAATGGAACCTGAGCAAACCCGGGTCAGCTGTTTCGTCACAAAAACTTGACGTTTCTGTTAGTACCTGACCGCATAAATCAGCTGATGCGGGACAATAAAAATATTTACACAGGCCACAATAATAATTTTATTATACTGTAGGTAGGTACTACCTGAAAGCTACCGACTTTTGCTGGTCGCTTTCGTTAGGCCTTCCAGGTGTCTATTGCGTGACCACTACTGAGAGAAATATTGAATTTATCGAACCACGGTAATTTATAATTTATTTTTTAAGTAGATTACTATTTAAAGTTAAATTATAAATGAATCCTTTAACCTGAAACCACAGTACCAAAACACTGACAGGATTTAATCTTGGGGGATGATACAAGTATTTTCAGCCTCCTAAAGCCAAGTGTATGGAGTAGCTCCGTCTCCTGTGTTGTTGATTCATAAGTGTGATAGAAATAGGAGACACAACATCACATAAACAGAAATAAGATTTTTAATTAAGAAAATAATTTTGTAAAATTTATTTTTAACATCTTCTGTTTTTGTTGAAGAGGAGGGGAGAGCGATCCGGATACAGGACAGAAATATTTTTTAATTGTAAGCAAATTTCATATAAAAAGAAATGATCTAACCTACAAGTTGAGCCATAAAATCATAAATGATGATGGCTGGTACATTTTTTGTTCTTCGAAGATAAAAAATCTTTTCTAACCAAGCATTTTGGATCCCTGTGCAAATAAATGAAACAGTACGATATCATACGTTTTTATATATATTTTATAAATCATATAATTTTTTGGAATCAGAAATTTTTTTCACATTAATCAATTTTCATGCCAAACATTTTCCACAGAATTATGAATTATATATATCTTGAATTTATAATATATCTCACGAATTATGAATTATACTTGAAAATATCGAAGATATCATTGAAATATATTGTCCCTTTAGAGACACCACTCACTAAGGCCCAGTTGTATCATGTTCTCCACCAATCAAACAACCCGTTTCCATAAAAATCTATGCTTTAAATGAACTTTTACTTTAATCCAACTTAATACAACCGGGCCTAAGTGACATTGGAGTAGTTTTGAGATGAGGTTTAAACATTGAACATGTGATATTAAAATTATTGAAAATGATCAAATTATGAGTTTTACCACTAAATACCTATAAATAGAGACGGAATATTCACTTACTGATTTTTACCTGGAACAGAGATGGAAAACATATGAATCTTCTTATTCATAACTCATTTTGGCCAATATTGCGGCTAGCGAGTTTTACCTCTAAAGGGACGATACGGTCATATCGACCAAAGTAATAGTATGGTGGTTAGCCTCAGAAGATTACAGACTTTTTAAAATATAAATATAACTGAAATTCGACTGACGATGAGTATAGTACTAGTGGGATGGAACAGGATGTGGAGATCCATCAGAAAGGGACAGCTAAAAAAAACAATGTTTGGGAGTATAAAAATAGTGTTATATTCATTTACCATCATATCTCGAACACTTAAGCGAGAACAATACACTTAATGTTTCAACAAATTATTTACAAAAAAATATGTATTTTCTAATTACATATATTAGAAAATCCGATATACGATCCGTGGTTTTCCCTCCAATGTTATATTTTGAAGAATAATTATTTTGTGATTGAAGTATACTTCAACGTAAGTGAAATTAGTTTCAGTCCTATAGTGCAATGAACTAGCCTATGGTCAAAAGGACTACAGATGAAAACATGTTATTGAAACAGAGTAATTTAGACGAGTCCTTAGTTTTTAATTATTTTTTTACATATAAAAACATCAACATATGTACATGCTTTATTCATTTTCAGAAGCCAACCAAGAATCCCCCACTCTAATTATCTAAACCGTACGTATATACACCATGAACTAATTAGTACACATCGGCATTTTGAAATTATGCAATTACTAAAAATTTTTAGTAGTGCTAACAAATCATCTGTAATTTTAAATTCAAAATGCATTTTGTTAATATATACATGAGGGGTAAGCAAAGGCAGCAATATTCACTTCAACCAATCAACCCCCAAGTGTGTGACGAAATGGATGCTTCATACTAATGAGAGTTCATGTTGATCTTGGACTGAAATATCACAGTGAAAACAGCAATATTAAAAAGTTAAATATTTATTTACATCTATAAAAGAAAAACTGAGGGGACAAATAAATCAGCAAGTTAATCCTATTTTCATAGCATAGGCATTTGGCATAGTTTGAAAATAATAAAGTATGTACCCGTTATTGACATAATAGTTGTTCTCACTGAAAAAAAACGAAATATTATTTTCAATATTTTCAAATTTCAATTTTTTTTCGAATTATATGAACTAAAATGTGTTGATTTATGGTGCAAGGGACTAAAAATTATATCGAATTATCGGGCTCATCAAATTATTAGGGTTAATCTACCATGAAATTAATATTTTGGGACTTGAAGGGTTTGAAAATTTTTTAATTATGGCAAATTTCAAATTATCAGGGTTCGAATTAACGGGGTTTTACTGTATACATAATGGATAGAAAATGTATCAGACAGTAATTTCAATAAATGTGTGTTTTTATGTCGCTTTTTGGCTACTCTCTGATCTTTAAAGTGTTTTGCAACGATGCAGAAATGTACAAGATATACTTATGATTTTTTTATTTTTGTAAAATGGGTAGGATTTTTTATGCTGCGAATGTTATAATGCTGCGAAATAGAAGAAATAGAGCACAGATTTGTACAAAAATTATGACTTCGGGAGATAGTGTGGTGCGGATATACATACTAAATGGAATGAATTTTGGAGCTGTAAGAATATTAGATGTATATAGTCACAAAATTTACATTCTGACGTCTCCAAAACACACAAATTGTCACAACTGTGAAAATATATAGATATTATTTTGTGTGTTTGCGTGCAATTCAAATACATCTACCAATTTGTCTACTGGCTATAATAAAAGAATTTTACCTTCCATTAAAATTCCTATTTTGTTTCCCTCGACGCCTGGAATCCATGAGATCATTGGGCCTTCTGAAGATAACTCGAGACCTCCTAGAGTTTATCGACCAGCAGGAAATATCTCTGACAGCGCAGTACCTCCACCCCGATTGTTTGTGTCTTGCCGTGTCAGTCTTCGCTCCAAAGGCTGGCCATAGCGTGATGGAGTCTCCTTTGTCGATCAATCGGTCCGGGGTGACTCTGAGAAGTGTCAGATCTTGGACTCTTCGCCCAGATGCCATGATGAGTAGTATGGCCGTCCTCCTTGACACGTCATACAGGCTGTTCCTTGGCGGGTTTTCACGTAGCCACTCCACCACTACTCGGGGGTTCCAGATCGGGGGTCTCTCAGTGCATCCACCAGAAACCGAGATGGCTTTAAGGACGTGCCTGACGAGGAAGTTCGAGCTAATCTTATCTGCATCAAGAGCTGGGCCACAGAAGGATACGATTGCCGATTTGTGGACCAATATTGTTCGAGGGGCTAGCCCTTCGTGGATGAACAGGTTGGCCAGATATCTTGCCACTGTTGCAGGGGGAGGGTTATGAGGTTGGACAGAATGCGTGGTACACCATCGCTGCCACCTATCCCAGGCCGGCTTGTAGGTGTTCAGCGTTGAGCCTCTCCAGCCAGATCTGAACAGCTGCTGTTCCTCCTGGCTCCAATCCGCTATAGCCTGTTCCCACCCACTGCTATTCTCCAAACTTCCAGTTGGAGGTCCGACACCCTCGGTGGGGGAAACCCTGTCGACGTATCGATCAGGACGCTCTTCAGATCTCTTACGCTTATTGGCCCTCCCTTTGCTCGTTGTTTGAGATCGGCCCTCCAGAATGTCTTCTCCCATCTTGGCACAACTAGGAGAAAGGTGCCTCTTGCCAGGTTCAAGTGCGCCAGTACTCTTGGGACGAGATTCGGCGGCGGAAATACCCAGGCCAGCTCGTAATCCCAATGCTGACTGAATGCGTTGAGATAGGAGGCCGAGCAATCGGTTGAGTCTAGCGACACGTAGTTTGGCACCACATGGGCGGTGGCCGATGCGAAGAGGTCGATCTGAGGACGTCCCCATATTCGGAATATTTCCTCTGTCGCTGGTTCCAGGAGGTGCCATTCCGGGAGTGGTGTCCCCCGTGGGAGTCGGTCCGCAATCCCGTTGTATCTCCCTGGAATGTACTGCGCTGTCAGAGATATTACCTGCTGGTCGATAAACTCTAGGAGGTCTCGAGTTATCTTCAGAAGGCCCAATGATCTCATAATGGATTCCAGGCGTCGAGACGGAACACAAAATAATAAAATATATAATTTGTCAGATAAGGATTAAAAGGAATGAAATTGACAATCATTAGGAAGATGTGGCGGTATTCAAGTTCAACAGCTCTTCTCAAAATGAAAATAATTACCATCAATAAATTGTAATGAAAATTTTCAACTAAATACAGGTACATCAGATTTTTGGGAATTAAAAATTATCATAATGTCAATTGTGATGAATCATAAATCTTACACCAATTGTAAAATACCTAAGTAAAGCAAAAGAATGGGAAGTCACTAGTGATGGTCAAACCATTATATTTTAACCGGTTATTTTTGGTACAGTTATTTGGGATTTACAACACATGACCCTGTATCAGATAGTAAGTATAAAAGTCTATAGGGAGTCTAAACATTTTGCCTTGCGTTCTAACATCTGTTCTACACCATGCATACATATGATGATATAAATGTAACTTATTCAGTTGCCTGACTCAGCTGTGAAGAAGGTTTTTTATAATGTAAAGCTATTTGCTTTATCTTGGGAATCTTTTCTTCTAAAGAACTTAATACTTCATTTCTTTCTGGTTTATCTTCCTCCATGCTCAGCAATTTCAAAACTAAATCTGAAAAGGTAAATTTAATTAGTGATTGTTATTCCAATCTAAATTTTGGTGTGTTCAAAATGAAAGTCTTCTTCAGAAGTGATATTCAAGACGTCATATAGCTAAAATGTTCATGCACAAACAGTTAAAACATATTTATGTACTTTAAGATGTCAGTAAATGAGAAAGCACATAAGCAATGGATGAAAAATAATGGACCCTATTTGTAGAAAGGAATAAATGATTTACGCGTATCAAAATGTAAGAGTGTAATATTTTTACTCTTTCAATACCTATATTTGAATTGTATGCTGTCGCATCATAATGAAAAACAATTCGATACTGAACAACTGCACGATTTGTACAAGAATATTTTCAAACCCAGCAGCACCAAAATAGTATTATCCGGGGTCACATTAACTGGGATGCACCGAGGCAACAATAGATTCTGATTTTTTTTTTATATTTCTAATTTTTTTATAAAAGGTATAAATATTTTTTCCATCAACTAAATAATATTACGTACATAAAATATGAAAGTCATGAACGTGCAGAATTGTGTAACTGTGAACATACTGAATCAAAAAATTTTGGGAATCCCTACCAATAACATATTTATTTTGACAGGATCGGGAGACAATGTCGCGAATTTGATTTTTAATGTAAATACTTGTGTACTTTGGAATTATTTAATTGTTCATTCTCTTATTTTATATGCTCAATAATGTATTTTCGTGCCGTATAATTGTGTGTATTTTTTTTAAACATTTTAATACATAATTTGAAGTTGTGTGTAACTTTTGCACCAGTGTTATCGCGCAACAAGCGAATGCCCTGTTTTATAGTATGTATGAGCGGCAAAAGTGAAATATTTTATTGAGCAATTGAAATGAACTGGAGATTTCGACATATCATCTGGGTGGTTAAGGCGGTACATTCACTGCAAATGCATATTTCGGTGTTTTTTACAAAAATGTGGGTTTTTATTATTCATTTATATCAGAATTTATATGATAGATTGCATTTTTTTTGGGCAATAACTTAGATAGAACCTTTGTTCTTATATAAAAGTAATAAACTGAACATTATTTACAATAATTAAGAAAATATAGGCATTAATCCACAGGCCGCGGCAAAAAAAAAAGTTTTTAATGTTCTACGGCGAAGAAACGTGTAATAAATATTTGTATGTAAGCATAATATGTTTTTTTATACGTATAAAGTTTACTTAATTATCTAGAATCCGTAAGTAGGAAATTAAGAAATATTTTATATTTATAATGTTATAATGTTTTAAACATGCAGTAATTTTGATGATTTTCAAATCTTGTTTCATCATATAAAAATATGATTTCAAACGATATATTGTATCTATATTTGTACTTTGAGTCTTCATTCACTATTGAAAAGCTACATTTTTTTTATTAAAAACACGTTAATTATTATTTTAAAATAAAAATTCTAATGTATGAAAAACGACATCCTATACGTCAAAGTGCCGTTCATATGCCGTCTGACCGCGGCAGAGGTCGGACATGTTTATGTGGCCGAATATTCCTCGTCATTTATTTCACTATTAATCGTACTTCTACGCCAAACTTGACATTTATATGAATTATTATTAAATAATACGCTCAAAAGCAATTGATATCTCCCATATATTAAGGTTTTATATGGATTTTCGAACGATTTCATTCTTTTTACACTTTGAACATGCGTCACATGTCAGTTTCACTATTAGCCCAATTTCAACAACAAAGTCCAGAATCTCATTCAGGTAAGTCAAAATACGCACTGTACGCGCCGTGGGCATGCGCGTTGGCGTAATTATTTTTCGTTTATATTATGATATACATTAATAATTGAAAAGTATTTCAGAATTATTAATATGTTTTTAAAATTCTATACAGTAAGTAATAATTGGACGTAAATAAAATACAGGAATTTGTCGAAAGTTTAAATAATACATTTTGATATACGCAGTACGCACGTAGGGCTAGGTAATTGTTTTGTATTGTCATATTACGATACGCATTGATTTAAAAAGGAGTTCAGAATTATTAATATGATTCTTAAATTATTTACGGAAAATAATAAGTCGACTCAAATAATATAAGATCATTTGTCAAAAGTTAAATAAGTAAATATTTTGACAGATGAAGTACTTCTGTGAGGATGCCTGACGCCGACGAAAGCGAAGAATATATGACCATCACTTTCTATCAAAACCTTACTGTTTTAGCAACGTAACCATAAATATGTGACGAAAGTGCAAGTTTTATTCTATTTACGCTCAGATGACATCTCAGGCACGGCTTGAAAGTACATGATCTATCCATGTAATTTGACAGATTCGCATGTTTACGAAACGGTTGTCCAGCCTTAATAAAATTTAAATAAAGGCACAGGTTTTGTTAAATTTTATCGAAGGTGAAAAACTTTTCATGCTGAACAGCTAAGTTCGGATAATAAGTTACGTAACACACAGAGCAGTAAAATTTCATTAAAAATATATAAAACAAAAAAAATTTTAGGAACATATCATTAAATATAAATATTACATGAAAAAAAATTTCTGGCTGAAAATTTATATTTTAGTATTTAGTAAGTACATTTAAATAAAGGGTGGTTTAAAAAAAATAAATTTTTTTCATGTAATACAATTTTCTAATTTTTGGTCAAATATTACTCAGGGTACAAAATCACTTTGGTATGGAATTACCACCATCTTTTAGTGAGGTCATTAACTGAATTTGATTAATTAATTATGATGAATTAATTGACTAAAATTTGTGGAACTGTTAATTGATTCATGTATTGTCACTTAGAATATGGGTGAAATATCGATTATAAGATTCCGTCCAGACAAACAGGTGAAGCTAAAATCTGTACAAAGCGTGAATAAGTTAACAAGTCAAAAATGCACACTTTTCAGGGCAGCCATTTTAAAGTTTACATTTTATTGGTTAATCCTATTTTAATGCTAATTAAAAACTTTTTGTCTGAATCTGATTAATTCAATTGGAATTTTCAGATAATGTAAGAATATAAGTGAATTATTTTATTTAATATAAAAAATAAACGACTTATCAAGTTGTTCACTGATGACTTGTCAAGTTATTCACCTATGATATGTAACTACCTCATTTCAAGTACATACATACCAATGCAAATATATATATTTCTAATGAAAAAAACACATAAAATTATTATTTTTGTTTAGATGAAAACTATGATAATGTTAACATTTTCTTCTACATAAAGGTTTTCTGTATCTAAATCAGGATCGATGTTTTGTGTATCACGGGAAAATTTGTGAAAAACGAGACCTGTTTATTAGCGGTAATAAATAAATCAAATTCTTCTTTTATTCCTTGCTTATTGGTAACATCTAATTGTATGTTATCTAAATTATGTTTAACTCTTTTCCTGTAATTTATTACTCCAAAAGATCTTTCATTGTCAAAATCTATCTTGAAACGTATTTCTCCAATAGGCTTTTTATACTGCTGCCATTTCACAAGTTTCCATAAGAATTTATCAACAGAGGTATCCTTTTTTTTTTAATCGTAAATGGCCCTTTTTTCAAACTTAATTCAGAAAAATTGAGAAAATCGTCGAGCTTCATTAGTACAACTGAAAATGCGTTGTTAATCTTGCAAGATCCAATCATTAAGATGGTTTATTTTTGGCTGCGTCTTCTTTTTTGTTCTCTATATTATGGTATGGTCCGAGTCACATTCCATGTGGCTATATCCGCTAATAACAAACTTATGAATGATTGTCTCTAGCGTTGAATGCAGGTGCAGTGAAAACATAAACATCATTACGGCAGCGTTATTTTTATTCTAGCCTCCACATGTGTCTGAATAAAATGTGACCTCTTTAACTTCTGGAGGCAAATTCTGAGGAAAATGCTGCAAACACGACACAATTTGATTAGCCCCTCATGAATGAATGAAACCATCGGCGCTCGATGGTTTCGTCAACCTCCGATGGTTTCATCCCACATGTAGCAAGTAGCTTTATCATGGATCGAGAGATTGAAGGACCATAGCTGTCTTTTATAAAAAGAAACGGAAGTTTTGAAGTAAGGGGTCGTGAAGCATTGCTGAAGATCAAATGTATTCGCTCAAAAATATGAGTTGCGCTTTGCTTGATCTTTATCATTTCTTTTTCTGAATAAGTTTTTTCAGCTTGTGTTTGACGCTCAGCAAGCTCGTCTTCGTAATTAACCTTTTCCTCTCCTTCAGTTAATGCGATCTGTGTTCAGTAGATCGGATGTGCGACAAGTATCTTTAGCCGGTTTTTTGAAGGACCGGTCTAAATTGTGAAAACATTGGGAATACAATTTCAGTGAAACAGGATTTGGGCAACTTTCTCCGTACAAATGATACATAGTTGCTATGGAAAGATCCGATGATAAATATTTTCCATCTGTTCTGTTTTTGCAGTAATGACTTTCGTAGTTTGGGAAAGATAAGATTGATTTTATATCATCTGCTGTTTTTTTTATTTTTTTTAGATCGTTGATGTCCTCTTGAATCGGCTGGAATGATGCCGCTTGCAGAGTGTTTTTTCTTTTCCATCACAATGTTGACAAAACCTTTAGTTTCCCCAAAAGTTTTGCAGAAACATTCATTACAAATTGGCCCGTCTTCATAATTTATAATTGCAGTAGCAATATTTGTCGATCGTTCTGCTGTCAATTTGTTTTCTTTGGTAATATGGTATGTAATAAGATTAGCCATATACATTGCTCTTCCAAACCAATAATTGATAGATTTACTTGTAATAACTTGAAAAATTGATATGTACTATCGAAAACTCGAATATGGGTAATGTGAACATTTAAACATCTGGATTTGTTTTGTTAATATCTTAAAATAAGTAGCGGTATTAACATAACATGTAGAGTTATTTGAACATCATTAATCAACATCTGTGTGTTTAAATATCTCTAGATGTCATTTTATACTCATTGGTAAGAGAGTTATTTAAAATATGACATTTACGGTAAATGCGGTAAAAATAGACCTACAGACTTACTCATTTATTCACCATATAAATTAGGCAACCCAGATACCAATTTTGAAAAAAAAAATTGGTCGACTTATCAACCTATTCACGCCTTGTACGGATGTAAACATGACATATGAACAATTGTAAAATCAAAAACACATACCGTGGAACGAAGAAAGTTCATCTCTTTGTTCATCACTTAGGTAAGGATTTAAGAATGATAAAACTGTAGAAACGTGGCGGCCAGAAGCATGAAGCATAGCTTGTGTAGCAATAGTGAATATCGCCAGAACAGCTAGGTGTAAGACGAGTGCTGAATCATTACATGACTCAAGTTGTTCCAGGAGTCCATGTTTGTGCGATAAGACCAAAGACCTATAAAGAATATGTTGAGAATGTATCATGTATTTTGTAAATGAATTTTTGAATGCTACGTCTAAATGAGTATCTGTTTTTAATTGAGTTTCATTGTTTTTGCAATAGTTTTTGTTTCTTAACAGCATAATAATATTTGACAGATTATCAATAAATAATTCTCTTCACCATACGGTTTCTTATGTTGATCCCAGTACCCCAAATTATTTTAGTTATAGTATTCCTGGTTTCTTTGATATTTTCTAGTGTATAAATTTTTTTTATTTTTTTTTTTACAAATTCTTAATTATATATCTCAGACAAAGATATCTACTCGATTCTTCAAGATGGTTTTCTGCCATGTGTAGACCACTTTTCATTTAAGAAAGATAATCGAATTAGTATGTGTAAGCCGTGCGTACGACGCACATTATTTCATTGTGTTAGTGTTTACGGGTATAAATACCAACACAACGAAACAATGTGCCTCGTATGCAAGGCTTACACTTGCTAATTTGATTATCTTTCTTAAATGGAAAGAGATCTACATGATTTTTCTGATCGAAATTTCGGATCCCATTGCAGAGTTCATCAACAGGACCCAAAATGTCAACCAGAAAGGTCGCATACATATGGCAGAATATCTGAGAAAATTTTAACCAGAAGATTCTGAACGGCCATAAAAACCTGAAAATGACTTTCAAGATTGCGCCCTTTCTTGCTAGTAACATTAAAATCAGATTAAATCTTTCATTCACATAGTCTGCTAAAAAAATATTAAATTCAAAAATCAAAATTAATAAGATCTTTTTTCTTAATTTAAGTCAATATTATTCAACATTTCATACTTACTTATCTTTTTTCTTATCAATTTTTTTCATAACCATACTGCAAGCTTCTAGGCAGTTATCTGCACATTGTAGAAATTCATCAATACTTTGACCAATCAGGCTTTTATTGAGCGTCAACAGAACACCCTTGTAATCATCAGACACATCGTTGACCAGCTTATTCCTCTGGTCGGTAGTTAAGACTTCTTCGGACACTTGAAGACCGCACTCGTTGGCGGCATATTTGAAGAATTCTGAAGCGATTTCACCCCCTTGAGTTTTTAATAAATACTTAATAAACTGTGGCTGCTGCCCGGGCGGCAGCATTTTAATACCCTTCTCATAGTGTTTTATATCATTGATGAGTGTATTGAGTTTGTCTTGCAATGATGAATGTGTTTGTCGTCTAATTTGGGAAGTATTTTCAACTGTTGTGTCAAATAGTTTCTGCGCTTCTGTTATTCCCTCTCTGTTGACAAATCTGTAAATAAATAAATCACAATAAGGTTTAAACAAAATTGCAACTTGTTCAACTTGTATATGACAAGGACTTTTCTTAACATTTTTCCACATTATCTTTTTGAGCACGCAATTATACATATATATAAATATGGGTTATATCACATCTTAAATGCAAGACTTCCAAAACTAACCAACCTTCCGAAAAAAACATTTTAAGAATGTCATAAAAATGTTCTTAGGTTTTCACCGCTATTAAGAATCTTCTGGTTTGTGTTTTCTGGGGTAGCAGGCTGTGTTTTTACGACCTTTCTGATTGACGATATAGGTCTCATTGCAGGGTCCATCATCAGGGCTGATGTGTTGTTATGCGTGCCAATGTTGTGGTTAAGTATTGGCTTGCAATACCGTTCGAAAGTTTTCGAAATCTCAGAACCCCAGAAAACACAAACCATAAGAATGTCATATTTTTGTATATTTTTTGTTGTATTCTGAACTAAAAGATCATGGCTTTAATTATTGTTTTACAATGCATCTTATTCTTTTTTTCTTTAAATTGAATGCAAAATATCATTTTTAGAAAGTGATTCTGTTATAAAAAAATAATGATATTTTGTCATGTTGATATGTGAGAGTACCACTTATAATGGACACAGTACTACATATGTATGTATATGAATTATGAGAATGGGAAAATTTAAATCGCATTATCTTAGAATGCATATTTTGGAAAGGTGGTAGTCTTGGACTTGGTGTGCGATGGTGTGAGAAAGAAGTATATGACAGTTATCCGTCAAACGTCAAATATAAATAGAGTCTAACAACATTTCTCTTTTCTATGGTCCAACGTGACAATAAAAATTTTGCCATAATTTTACATCAAGACACTGTGGGAGAAGAAATTAATAAGTGCATATGAAATAATCTTTTTTCTATAAGCTTTAAATACAGCATTAGCACTTAATTTTAGTTGAAACATGATAATTGTGAGGTTATGTTTGCGGCAGATCGCAGCTGTCAGATCAGACCGGAAAATCGGACATCGCAAATGAAGGTTTTATTCAAATTGACGTATACCTACGTCTCGTTTATTTTTATTTTCTTCTAAAGATCTTATATCTCAATACATATTGCTATTTTCAGAATAGCACAGTATACATATCTCACAAAGACAACGAGAATTATATAATTTTTCATGGGAATGACAAATTTCAATCATAGATGGTGATAGTGTAGTCATACTGAAATAAAGTAAGTGAGATAAATAAATAACATATATATAACATTAAAAAAATTGATAAGTGTATGGTCAATTATGGGTGGAAAAGGTAAGACAGTTGTAAATAAGCTCTATAAATGCCCAAAACAGATTTCAATACATACTTTCCCATATAAATAGCTCCGTCTCCGTGAGACATCTATAATTTATCAAATTAAATGGTTTAGCATTCCAAAACTTTGTTTAGTCCACTGTGGTTGCCAATGACATTTCTTGAAAACCTATCAACAATGTGTTTAGTACTTTTAACTCGTATTTTTGGTTTTGATATCAATACCTTTATATAACTATATTTACAAAATATGCACTGATTCGTAACTGGCGTGTTGCAGGGAAAGTAAGTAGATGCCATAAAGGAAACAATTTTTTTAGAAGAAATAATAAACTCCTTACTTATAACTAACTGTACACCCAACTCTTGTTTTACTTAAATTTTGAAGTTTTTAATTTTAAATTAAACCTAGCTCACAAAAAAAAATTGTAGTGAGGCGGACACCTGGAGGCTTCTAGCGGCGCCCCGACGGAGCTTGACATACTGGAGCGAGACGCGCTGGGCTGGTCGGTAACAGCTTACCGAATCGGCCGACAGGGGGAAGGGGAGCCAAGACCACTTTGACTTTGACACTTCGGTGGACCAGCCGATAGTGTGACTTTTTTTTTATGCAAACTTATGGGAGTGTGATCATCACATTGATTTGCATGTGAAATTAATTGACATTTTTGCAACCATATTTACTAATAATATTGGAGAACCAAAATACAAGAATCGCAATCTAGTACAATTATATTTTTTACTGCCCCTTCCTTCGCAGCTGCTCTGGAACAATACTACATGATGAAGAAAAGAGCTTCACAAACATTCCATATTTAGTGATAGCCATCGATAACTTTACGATAACAAAGTTCCTTCTTAGTGAAGCGCACAGCTGATAGAGATAATCATGTAGCCAGGGTTCGAGTAGAATGAAAAAGTTAATTTTTTCTAACACAGTTTTTGTTGGAACGTATCTACGATGTAAAAAATGAGTTGGGTGTACTATTTATGAAGTTGTGTAATTAATTTAACAGATTTTTTATTTGAAAAGTGATTGTTTAAGTTTTTTTATAAACCTTTGTATTTTATAACTTAGTAAATACTGCCACATGATGTTTCTTGCATAAAATAATAATATGATGTAAAGAGTACACATACATTAAATGATAATAAATATTGCAGTTGTTACACTTGGTAATTTAGAAATTCAGCTTTCATAAAATTCAAGTAATGTAAAGCAACAAATGACTTGCATAACTCAGAGTGGTACTGCACTAATGAATATGTCACTGGTAAAAGGATAAAAACTTTTGTTAAATATCTTGGAATGAATGAAACTTACGGCTGCAAATGTTCAGCTATTTCTGTCCCCAGATACTCTATCCCATCTTCTTCAAGGGCTGCGGCGATACACTTCTTGATTTCCTTTATAGTCATCAACTCGATAGAAGATGGATTTGTTCTTTTGGTGTTCACGGCCGAACCATCATCTGAATCTGAATCTTGGGCTTGTTTTGATTTCTGGTGTTTTTTGACCGATTTGGTTTTGGTTTCTCTTCCCTGAGTTCCTCCACCACCCTTTCCACCAACTGCCTTTCTTCTCCTTTCCTCCCTCCGTTCTGCTTTCATATCAACATGTGTAGGATGCTCAGAATCCGTAATTTTAGATGTTGATAACTGTTTTTCTGTGTACAATCTCTGATATGCCCCGGATTCTACAAAATGCTTGGCTTTTTCTTTAACCATTGTGTAACACGGTACAGACAATTTCTCTACGTAGTGAATGCTCACGACTGTTAAAGGAGGAAATAATTATGAATTAATATTACAAATAAATGACTAAGTTATATAAAAGTGGCAAAATTAAATAAGAACATGGATTGAAAAAATAGTGTCAATATTTTGTGTTTTCACAGGATTTGCTATCTAGACTATCTGACCTAATCTGAAAAACACAATATTGTTATTTTGGTGATTGTTACCTCAAATTAGTCCACTTTATTCAATGACTACTACCCCAACACTCAAAAATAGACATATTTATTTATGCCAGCGTAGTTACTTAATTAACATTTACGACTTTTGCATTTTAGACGACAGCTTTGAAAAGTAGTTGTGAATCCAGATGGTCTTAATTAGTCTGATATGTTGAGTGAGAGGAACGTGGGGTATAAGAGATTCATAAATACTTGTTATTTAAACCCAATACAGGAAGTAGAAATTGAATTCTGTGTTTTTATGTCTACATATACGATGGTGCAATATTTCTTATCGACACCATACAGGTCTGCAGTAATGGCGTACAAACCATTTTAAATTAAAATAGTACATCAATATTTTTTTTAACGTACATGGATTGTAATGTCGGACTTCCACGATGTCCGAGTGTTCTAAAAGACCTATTTATTTGATGTCAAAGCAATATTTACATTATCACGCAAACCAGTCGTTGCAATCTGGAGTTAAGTCTTAAAAATATATTTTTGATGAATATTATGTAAAACACTAAAAATATTGTAACGAGTTGTCATGAAGTAACAGATCATTCGAAATCGAAGATTTTAGAAAAGTTCTTACTGAAGTAGCGAAATAAAAGCGAAGCGATTCTTTTGGTGTAAAAACAGTATGGAACATTCCTGTGAATGTTAAATGTCAAACAAAATGTTGAAGCGATAATAAAGGTTAAACGAGTGATAAATTACAAAATACGTTTTTCATTCATTTCGGCCGAGCCACGACACATAACAATATTATTTTAAAAGTTGGTAGAAATCAGTTTGTTTCACACACATTTACTAATTTCTTCAGCCAAAGAGTTCAAATATTAAATTAAGGCCAAAATTTTCATGGCAATGATAGAAATATTCACATTTGACTGTTGTCTTGACATTTCTCTATTTTTGAGTGTTGGGGTAGGTAACGATCACCAAATAACAATTTTGTTATTTTCAAAATAGGTCAGCATACCTACTAATGGAAGTTATTTTTTATGAAGGCACACATCATTACATGTTGCAAAATTTTAGAACAATTTGAATGTTTTTCAATAAAAAACATAAATAATACCTACCTGAAGAGCCAAACACTAGCAAGCTCTTCTGTAATGCTGGTGTAAGCGCTTTTTCAATTAAATTTTCAATATCCTGTTCACCGATCACTGACGGCAAAAGAGAAGTAATATCAACAAATGTTTTGCTCACATTACACTCTTCGATGGCCGTGGAGACTTGTTCGAGTATTTGATTTCCTATGGCGCAGGTCTGAAGAAAGCTGATATCTTCTCCGGGCAGAGTACGTTTAATGAAGGCTTTGGCATCAGATATTCCCATGCGCACGAGAGAGTCATAATCTAAATACCCGCTCTGTTTGTAAGAGTTTACTACCCACTCAATTTGGGATTTACTGTATACATGAGGAATGTACTGAGCGCTCGCTTGTTTCCCCGTGACTGTTCCCGCCGACGACACTTCTTTCATCAGGGCAAAGAACAGTCTTTCTGAAATATCACATTGATTAATAATAGCTGCAACTGGGGTTGGTTTCGATAATGCCGCCAATGCTCCCCTGATTTTAGCTTTTGACCTAGCAACAAACGCTTCCGTGAAGAAAATTCTTGAATCCACAGGATCTTGTTTTGCGTGAATTAATTTACCCAACTGTTTTTCAAGAACCGAGTGCAAGAGAAAGTCTGCCGGCAAATCATAAAGAAGAGTCAATTCGCTAACATTAATTTGTCCATTTTGAATCAACTTTTCATTGATTTCTCTTGCAATTCGTGTAATGTAACTGTCATCTAATAATTGTC
This sequence comes from Agrypnia vestita, assembly GCA_016648135.1. Classification (NCBI taxonomy): domain Eukaryota; kingdom Metazoa; phylum Arthropoda; class Insecta; order Trichoptera; family Phryganeidae; genus Agrypnia; species Agrypnia vestita. Next base: position 16,872 of record JADDOH010005587.1, read on the forward strand.
CCAAGACCAAGCGGATATTTTTGTTTGTCTGACAAACATCTGAAATACGAGCGGCTACTTGGGTAAATTCTATATTAAGTTCCTTTGCCAAGTCAACAAGATTTACTCTTCCGCCTCGAACGTAAAGCTCGTCCTTAATTTCTCTGCTTACTTGTTGGGGTGTTAAATATTCTTTACCATCATTGGTAAAAATCACTTCCAATAAGTTCAATTCTATTAACTTAGTAACGATTTCGATACAGTTCCTGTCAGAGAGCCTACAAATAAATATAAAAAATAACAGATGAACGATATGTTTATTTATTATAAAAATGTTTAAAAGTAATAAAATATGCATGTAACAACATACCTCTGTAAAGTGGAGCTCAACTGAGCCTTTTGAAAATCAGCTGCAAGCCTTTTAACTTCTTCCCAATCGGCAGCCATTATGGATACTGATCAATATAGGATATGTAACAAGTTACAAACGTGATTGTTTTTTGATGCAGTAAAATTTTATAAATCAGTTTCCAGATGCCAAATTATTTTCGATGTGTCAATTGGTGTCAATCGTGTCAATTTTCAATTTACTCCTGAAAGTATCGCCATTAGAAAATATTATTTTCCCGACTCAGCTAACTGAATGTAGATTCATTTCTCGACGGTGTTGATATAGCTGATTTTAATAATATTATATATTTATGGAATATTTTATCATTATTCTGCTGTATTTATCAAGTGTCAATGTCATAATACCAAATAACTAAACAATAACATTTATAAATAATACAGCATTAGTAAAAACAGGTAACACTGGATGACATGTGGGCTAAAAATTGTCGAATATTGAAAAGCTGTTCGGTATTGCACAATTTACAGGCTTTGAATCCGTCTGAGAGCGTATTTCAAAGGTTTGTCGCGATGTCTCCTACTGTTTCTATGAGTAAACTGGAATCGAATTCAGCCAACGCTGAAAAACTGCTTCAGACCGTTAAAAAAGAGGTAAATGTCATAAGTTTTAATTTCTTTAAAATGCATCAAAATTAACCGGTGTCAATTGAATGTACCTACTTTGATTTATTTATTTTAGTTCGAGGATCTAAAAAAATTAAAAGCTCAGCAACAAATCAGATTATTGGAAGAAGAAAATGCAGTCTTGCAACGTAAAGTCGACGATGCTTTGAAAGAATTAGTAAGACTTGAAACATTAAATGGAGTAAAACAAATCCCGCTACCAAATCAAGCGCCTGCAGAACCACCTAAACAAGAAATCACATCCCAAGTAGCGCTTACTGAACCTGAAACTCAAAACTCTACTCAGAATGCCCCAGAAAGTAAGCCAGCCAAAGAGTCAAAACCGAAAAAAGTGAAACCTGCTTCAGAAAAACCTGCAGCCGCATCTGCAGTTGAAGCTCCGATTGACGTAGGAAGGTTAGATTTAAGAATTGGAAAAATTATTGATGTTCAAAAGCATCCCGATGCCGACAGTCTATATGTGGAAAAGATTGACTGTGGGGAACCATCTCCGAGAACAGTTGTTTCCGGCCTTGTTAATCATATTCCCATCGAAGAGATGCAAAACCGAATTGTAATGGTTTTGTGCAATTTGAAACCTGTCAAGGTGAGCTTATTTATAATACTTAAAGCCAACTTGAGTACATCGTTAATATTTAGAGCTGGCGCAAAACAAAGATCCCTCTCCCTTATCTTAAAATATAAGTACAGTCGAACTCGGATATAACGAGCTCGGGTATAAGGAGATCTCGGCTATAATGAGCAAAGCTGTGAATTGATTTTGATTTTCGCATATTCCCATACTATCATTCTTGGTTATAAGGAGGGCGATTCCCAGATATACGGAGCAAATTTTAGAAACTCTGCATACATATTTGCTTGGGATACAGAAAAAAAAAATACGTACTCATAACAATGAACTTTGCTTTTAAAGCGGCTCGCACTTAATTAGGGTTCATTTTATGATGTACACAAAGTGTGACCGAAAATGCCACGTGCACAGGCAAACAATAGTTCGTCGGCATTTCTTATCAAAGGAATGCCAAACTGAAGGTCGAGAACAGTCATATAACTCCGATTATTGGGGGTTTCCATAATGTTTGAGGTGACAGTTTGTTCTATGCAGTTTACTGTATTAGCATTTAAAAGCCTAATCAGTCAAACGCGAATTGTTCTATCGGAAACATGTCCACTAACAAACGAAAGTGTCTCTCG
>JADDOH010005588.1:0-47343 GCA_016648135.1 Agrypnia vestita
CTATATACAATGTCGAAATGTATAATTCTCTAATATATAGTCTTTTGTTTGTGTTTTATTTCTTACATACAATATATAAATCTTATTTCTAATATTATATATATATGTGTGTGTGTGTATATGTATATATATGTAGACGTATATAAATGTATATACGTATATATATATATATGTATATATAAAATATATATATATGAATATATGTGTGTATGTATGTGCGTATATATGTGTATTATATATATTATATCTTGCTAATGTCCAAACTTAAAAAAAAACTGTACAGGTAGTTGCATCAGAACAAACATTGTCTAGTGAAGCAACTACCTTCATTTATATGTATAAATAAATTTAAAAGAAATAAATAAATAAATATAAAAATTATCCATATACAAGTTAAACAGCCATTGAATAATTACTCAACCCTGTTTGACACCTTTTGTAATTTCTCATGTTCATTTCTCAATAACTTCCCTTATAACTTAATCGTAAGCCTTTTGCACATCTACAAAGGAACAGAATTGTTTATGAAATTTCTCTAAAAGCCTTTCCGCCCAGACACGCAGAGTAAACAACTTTCGTTAAAGATTCTCCCATAAAGTTTTCCAACCAAGGCCAAAAGACTGATTACCCTGGGATTCTTTTATTCCATTCTCGACCCTTTTTACCTTCACATAGGGTCATAATTTTAATTTTAATCACAGTTTTAAGGAGTGTGGCCATCCTCCAAATATTGATTAAAGAGTGTGTACATTTTCACATATTTCTCTCTTGTCAGCCGCTCTTTCCTTTCCATCAAACCAGATTATACTCTTCTCTTGTAAGATTGTATAAATATTTTGATTTTGTGTATTCGTTCCCCCATTCTCTGTCAAAAGGGGGACCCACGCTTTTATCTTTGCTTAGATTTTTGAAATCATACTCAACTATTACCATGGAACAAATCTGGAAGAGAACCGGATTCAAACCGTATAGTAAGTACAATTAACAAACAATATTTACATTGCAGGTCACGGATCAGCACAAGATTATTTTTCGGAAAATTCAACTGTGTCTTCACCTGTCCCAGAAAAGCAGTCAAGATTAGAGACCGTTTCCAGCACTAAAAAAATTTCAAGATGGTGCACGTTTACCCCTGGTGGCAAGAAGGTGTTTTCAAGTTCTCAGTGCCCGTACACAAACAAGCAGAAAGCTTTATTAAAAATTCACGAGCTCGCACATACTGCAATGAAACTTTTTTCATGTTCACAGTGCAATTATTCAAGCAATCGGAAATCAGTTTTAAAAAGACATTTAGTTACACACACTGGGGAAAAACTGTTTTCATGTTCACAGTGCAGTTTTTCGTTTACTCAGAAATCAAGTTTAAAAAGACATTTGCTTACGCACACAAGCGAAAAACTATTTTCATGTTCACAGTGCAGTTATTCATGTAATCAGAAGGCACATTTACAAAGACATTTGCTTCGGCACACTGCGGAAAAACTATTTTCATGTTCACAGTGCATTTATTCGTGTAATCGGAAAGAACATTTGCAAAGACATTTGCTTACGCATACTAGCAAAAAACCATTTTCATGTTCACAGTGCAATTATTCGTGTATTCGAAAAGAACAATTACTAATACATTCGCTTACGCACACTGGAGAAAAACTATTTTCATGTTCACATTGCAATTATTCGTGTAATCATAAACCAAGTTTAAAAAGACATTTGCTTACGCACACAAGCGTAAAACTATTTTCATGTTCTCATTGCAATTATTCGTGTAATCATAAATCAGATTTAAAAAGACATTTTTTTACGCACACTGGGGAAAAACTATTTTCATGTTCACATTGCAATTTTTCGTGTATCCAGAAATCAAATTTAAAAAGTCATTTGCTTACGCACACAGGGGAAAAACTATTTTCATGTTCACAGTGCAATTATTCGTGTATCCAGAAATCACATTTACAAAGACATTTGCTTAGGCACACTGGGGAAAAACTATTTTCGTGTTCGCAGTGCAGTTTTTCGTGTAATCAGAAATCAAGTTTACTAATACATTCGCTTGCGCACACTGGAGAGAAACTATTTTCATGTTCAGAGTGCAATTATTTGTGTAATCGGAAACAACATTTACAAACACATTTGCTAAGACACACTGGGGAAAAACTATTTTTATGTTCACAGTGCAATTTTTCGTCTGATCAGAAGTCATCCTTAACTAGACATGTGCTTGCGCACACTGCAAAATAACTTTTTTCATGTTTATCGCGCAGTTTTCTGGCACTCTCAAAACACATTTTAAAGTTCATATTATCTCACACGCTGGTGAAAAACTTTTTTCTTTCTTGTAACGCACTTTTACGGATTTATAATAAAAGGTTTCGCTTAGGAGACTACGTGCTCATGCTAAAAATAAAGTTTTTTTAGGTTCACAGTTCAATTCTTTCTCTAAAAATATATACTAGGTCCACAATGTATGCGTAAAATTACATGTGATTACGACAGTGTAATGTTTTTGGTACATAGTGCAAACATAAATATGACATAAAATTTTCGAGCCTACGCTCACTGAGGAGGAAATGCTTTTATAATCACAGTGAGCTTATAAACAGGTTGTCTTATGGAGAGCAAATTTTAATGTAAAATAAAAGTAGAACATTTATGAGCTGATCTTGTACAGTACCGCCATGGGAACTTTATGTAGGAAGGAGGAGACAATTAGACGTTCCATGAAATGATTCAAAAGTTTATCAAATCAGAAAGCTAGCTAAATCAGAAAGATCTTTTAAATAATACCACAAGATTAATGTTAAAAATTTACATCAATTTCCTATGTTACACTGTGTACCTGGACTGAAATAATATATTATGAACCTGATTTGTATATGTGGTAAATATTAGGTCCTTACATATGAAATTCACGTTTTGCCGTACTGGCAAATTTGATCTCAAATATCTTCTCTTTGGTTAGGAATTCCAAATCCAAATTTATACAGCTATTTACTCATGTATTTGTGTTTTGAAAATTATAATTCATTTGTTTTTTCCTCAATTGTTTTTTTCTTTGCGTCACTCAGTTTACAAAATGAAAAACTTGAAATATCGCGTTATTTACGAGTACGAGTTCCACCGTAGCACCAGGCTGCAGAAACGGCTCGAAGGATTAATGATGTGTATGGCGACGGTGCCGCAAAAGAAAACACAGTGCGTTTTTGGTTCCAACGTTTTCGTTCTGGAAATTTCGACCTGCAGAACAAGCCCCGTGGACGGCCGGAGACCAAAGTTGATAATGAAGAATTGAAGGCTATTGTGGAAGCGGATCCATCGCAAACCACATCCGAGTTAGCTGCAGGCTGCGGTGTTAGTGATAAAACTGTTTTAATCCACTTGAAGCAAATTGGTAAGGTGAAAAAGCTTGAAAGGTGGGTACCTCACGAATTGAGTGAAGCAAATCAACAAACGCGCGTTGACTGCTGCGTTGCATTACTCAAACGGCACAATAATGAAGGGATTTTAAATCGAATCATTACCTGTGATGAAAGTGGATCCTGTACGATAATCGGAAGCGCTTCATCGCAATGGCTGACCCTGCCGAACCAGCCAAACCATGCCCAAGCGAAAATTGACTCCAAAAAAGTTATTGTGAGCGTTTGGTGGACTAGTGCTGGTGTCGTTCACTACAGCTTCTTAAATCTGGCCAGACGAGTTACGGCAGATGTCTATTGTCAGCAACTGCAAACCATGATGGAAAAGCTAGCTGCTAAACAACCGAGGCTGGTTAATCGCTCTAGGCCACTGCTGCTTCATGATAACGCTAGACCACACACTGCACAACAGACGGCTACCAAATTAGAGGAGCTTCAATTGGAATGTCTAAGACATCCACCGTACTCTCCGGACCTTGCCCCAATAGATTACAATTTTTTTCGAAATTTGGATAACTTCTTGCAAAGGAAAAAATTCAACTCCGATGGGGCAGTCCAAACCGCCTTCAAAGATTTTATCGATTCCCGTCCGAATGGTTTTTTAAGTAAAGGGATCGATGAACTACCTATGAGATGGCAAAAGTGCATAGATAGCAATGGTACATACTTTGATTAAATAAATATATTATAATAAAAAAAATCGGCTTTATGTTCCTCCCATACTAAACGTTAATTTCATATGTAAGGACCTAATATATAATATAAATTATATTAGCTCATACAATACACTCAATATAACGTATTTATAAAATATAAAATGTAATAAAAAAAATATTATATTTATGGCGAAATAAAATAATTACGTAGTACTACGTCGAATAGTTTTATTGCATCCAGTGGACTGAAATGAAATAAAATGTGTCGGAATAGTTTCATTACAACCCGTTATTCGTTATCCGGATTTCGCGCTGTATGAGCATGGGTCCAATTTTCATTCCTGTGAAAGCCACGGGGGTAGAAATATCGCATCTTCTGCGTTCGCCCTCAAAAACGATACCGAGCTATCCATTAATAAGGCTTAGCTCATATTCCACATGATGACGCAACACTTGTCTTAATCAATTTATGCCTATAGGACACATGTTACGGACAGGACCAAAGTCCTGTTACTACCGACAGGCAGGTAGAATTGTTAAATTCTGCAGTGGCATGTTTCCCGTCACATGAAGGGAAGATATATCTGTGGCTACAGACAGAGTGGGTAACGAGATTGCGTTTCCCAGAATGGCCCTTTTCAGGACTTGCGGCTGATCGCCTCGGCCCGGTCGGGAGTCTTGTCGGACCTGCGCGCAAGGTTGGACCGCGGTGTTCGCTCTCGGCTGGGTCGGGATGACTAGCTGCGGCTGAACGGGTGACTTGGGAGAAATTTGGGTCTCGGAAATTATTTCCCGCTGCCTTTTGAACAGGCAGATGTGTTATAAAATTTGATTCAAAATATGGCATTTCAATGATAAAATTTTGTGCTACGGAAATCTTTTACTTATTTTCAGATTTTGAAATTTCAAAATTTTAGAATTTCTTATTGAATTTATGACAAATAGTATCATAAGTTTATGTTAAATGTATGTCACATTTTATCTTTCAAAAATGAGAGAGGCACCGGGAGGAAATTTTATTTACGCGCAAGGACGTGAAATTTCCCCGTTATCAGAACAGGTTTTTTGGTTCAAAAGTAACAGTAAAATTATTACAGATAATTTACACGACATAATCAGTTATCAATAATACTTTGGCAAATTTACATGACATAATCAGTTGTCAGTAATTTCACATGACACACACACTACACGACGTAATCAGTTGTCGGTAGTACACATGGTAAAAATCACAATTTCATTATCATTATCATTATCATAATTGAAATATTTCCAAATATTTCTGAACAAACTCCTTACGAGTGAACAGCATTTGAAACTGTTTGAGAAAACCCAATTTGATGGCCCTAAGAAAGGCGTTTGACCGCGCGCTCCATACGAGCGGCGCTGGCAAAGTGTGACGTCACCCACCTCGGCGCCAGCCAGGCGCGGCCGAGCTCCGTACTAAATATTGGTAAAATCACTGAAAAGCCTATAACAGCCACTAGAGGCATCCGATCTTGATAAATTGATCCTTGCGTTAATACCTATCTGGCGACTATACATACACACATATGTGGAAACATTATTTGAATTTAATGCAAAATTGTTTTTTGCCGGCTGGCTAGTCTAGTAAGCTGCGACTTACAGAACTGTATGTAATGTCAAAGATGCGCTGCGACGCACTCTATATAATGGTCGTAAGAAAATATTTCTATATGTTAAAAGAAAATTTTAACTAATTAATTTGTTGGAAAAATTTTGGTCTCCGGCCCATGTAACGGGCTTATTTTTACTTCCTTTCTTTTGACTCGTGGCGTCTGCTTGCTTGGTTGCTTGACGAAAAAACTTTAGATCGATTTTAAACCCTTTTTCCGTTATCCAATCGAGCTGAAACTTTGCAAGTAGACTCGTGGCGACGATCAAGAAGGTCTATCAAATTTTCGTTAAAAAAAATAATAATTATACTTAGTATAATTTTGGATTTTTCAAATTTTTAATGGTTTTTTCATACAATTCAGTAAGTTGTATGGAGATTTCGACGCATATGGTAGACACGAAACCCGAAAATGAGAAAGGGAGTATTGTAAAAACATGTTTTTTATGGGTTACTTTTTTTAGTGTTACTATCTCTTTGGTCCAGTGAATTAATTATGTCAGGCTGTTTAAGAGACGCGGCCCTATGTAATGACATAATTAAGTCCTCCGGGGGAGGCGCGTATAAATTTAGATTAATTTTGTAATATAATATTGATAGCACGAATTTCCCGTTCGAAGCGAGTTGGAAATGTACCGGGGAATGGTCGGCTCCTGTGCCGGCGCCCTCGTGTGCCGAGGGGTATAAATAATAGGTGTACCCACAAGTAATCTATTATTTTTGGAGTGGAATGTTTGCTTCAGTCAAGCTCATTAAAGTGAACGTGTAATACGCAATATTATAATCCGTGGTCTTGTGACTTGTGACAATTAAATTTTTAAAAAATTATTACTCTGTTGTAAAATGGTGGACAATCAACTAGCTGAAGAACATTTACGTCATTGCATGCTGTTTCATTTTCTATCGGGTGTTGAAGCAACGGTTGCAACAAAGAAAAATTTTGATGTGTACGGAGACGTTTTGAAAGTAAATTAGTGCCAACGTTGGTTTAGAAAATTTTCCGATGGTGATTTTGACTTGTCTGATAGCGATCGAAGTGGGCGCCCGGTAGGGTTTGATAATGACGCTTTAAAAACACCTAGAAGCTTATTTTTCTTTAAAGTCTACCAACAAGATGGCAAAAGGTCCTAGATAACGATGGAGATTAAATCGATTAAAAATAAAATTAAATGTAGCTAAATTCTTTTTTGCCACTTAAATAATTGATTACTTATGTGTACACCTAAGAGTACCGTAGGCGGGCTCAAGCCTCACTCTTGCTGTTCACGCTGCTGGACCACCTTCTCCTGAGTTTTATTTCTTCACCTGAATTCCTTATTCGCTTCTGGACTTGGGGAATATTCTGCCTCCTGCGCTTGATTTTGGATTGGCCTGGGATTCCTCCTTAGCGATTCTGGACATCGAACGCTTTTTTCAAGGCGAATTTTTTGGCGCTCCCTATGGGTAGAGTGCTTTGGGCGAAGTGAATTCTCCTGCGCTCCCTTTGTGGTTGAGCACGGTGAGGTATTCGGTGTACGAGCGCTCGCTTTGCGAACCCCTTTTTCAAGGCGAAGTGAGGCATTCGGTGCTCTAGTACACAAATACTCGAACTAAAAGCGACTTTTCTCCGGCTGCTGGCACGGTGCGCCCGCACTGTGTGAGACACCCTGAAGGCTTTGGAAGCAGAATCGGCGGACCGCCCTTTGTTTGCCTGTTACGTGCGGAACAACACATTATCTGATTGTGTTTTACACAAATTTGCATTGTTTGACAGGTCTGACACAAATTTTTCATACGTATTCCTTAGGACCCGGTGGAAAACATCGTTGACATTTCACCCAAAGTGTAATGAATGTTTTCTATCCAAAATTGAATGAAGACTCTCCTGAAGTTTTTGCTCCTAAGTTTTGATCACCCTTATGAACTTTCCCTTTATTTTTTTTTTAATGTTACCGATGTAATTATTTTACGATTTTTAATGTTATGTTTTAATTTCCCACGGGTTAATAACTTCGAGTAATAAGTTATACAAGATTAAAAATCCACATGAGGAATCAATAAAAAGGCATTATAAAAAATATAGAAATAAACTGACATCATTAATAAAATACACTAAAGAAAAATTCTATCAACAAAAAATTGAAACCTCTGAACATGACTCAAAAAAAGTATGGAAAACAATAAACGAAATCATAAATAAGAAAATAAAAAATCAAAATATACAAAAACTAAATATTAATAATAATATTTTGACAATTGAAAAAGAATCTAAAATATGCGCTGATGCCCTTAATAATTATTTTTCAAACGTAGGTATGATTTTAGCAAAAAATATAAAAAAAGATTATAACGACGATCCTATTGATCGAGATTCAGAAATCGAAGAAAATATCTCAATGTTTCAAAATATAAATGAATCCGATGTTAAAAATGTCATACAGAATATGAAAGGTGGTTCTGCACCAGGGTTTGATAAAATAACAGTAGATATACTGAAAAATAATTACAATTCTGTAATCAAAACAATAACCCATATCATCAACTGTGGTCTAAACCAGGAATACTATCCAACAATTTATAAAACCACCATAATAACGCCAATTTATAAATCTGGAGACATTAAGGACATCTCAAATTATCGACCAATATCTTTTGTATCAAATGTCGCTAAAATTTTTGAAAAAATCGTTAAAAAACAAATTTTAAAATTTATCTCTCATAAAAAAATACTAAATGACCACCAATTTGGTTTTCGCGAGCATGTGGGTACAAAGGACGCCATGGCTGAATTAACAAAAATAATATACTCGTCACTAGATACAGGTAACAAATGTCTAGGTATATTATAGATCTATGCAAAGCGTTTGACAGTATCTCGCATAATAAATTAATAAATAAACTAAATAAGATTGGGATTACAGGTAAAGTGAAAACTTGGATAGAAAGTTACCTGAAAGAAAGGAATCATTCTGTAAAATTAGAAAATACATTAAGTTCAAAAAAATCATCAAAATTTGGTATACCGCAAGGTACTGTACTAGGACCTTTTTATTATCTATGTAAATGATATGTTAAATTTACCTATCGATGGTCAGATTTTATCATATGCTGATGATACAGCTCTAGTTTTTGACTGCAGAAATTGGAATGATGTTATAGCTGCAGCAAATCGGAGTATAAATATTGTAAATAATGGTTCGATGAAAACTTATTATCACTAAATACAGAAAAAACTCACTATATTCCTTTCACATTAAACGAAAAACACTCGCCCAACAACTTAGTAATAAAGATTCATTCAAATAATTGTCCTAATAAAAATAATAAAAACGACTGTTCAGTATTAAGTTCCAAAAATTGTATTAAATATCTAGGAATAATAGTTGATTCAAATATTAAATGGAAAATACAAATTAATAAAACTGTAGAAAGAATAAGAAAACTCATATATGTATTTATCAAAATAAGAAATATATTAGGAATACAATTGTTAAAAACTCTATATTACGCTTTAGTCTAGTCTATATTACAATACGGTATTATCTCATGGGGTGGTACATTCAAAACTACATTAAAACCTTTAGAAGTTGCCCAAAAATTAATTTTAAAGATCATTCTTAATAAACCCAATGATTATCCGATTTCTGAACTTTTCAATAAATTACAAGTCCCCACGCTACATACTATCTACAAACAAAATTGCATTTTACAATTCTATAAAAATTTTCAAAATAATAACGAACTGACCCAACTAGTATCAAGTAGCAGAAATATAAATCTCGGCAAATTGCATATCCCTGTAGTACCTACCACAACCACACAGCATCATTATACATTTAGAGGTGTTAAATGGTTTAATGAATTACCCGTTAAAATAAGAATTGAAAAAAAATATGAGACCTTTAAAAAAAACATTAAAATAAACCCTCGTAATTAATTAAATTTCTCTCTTTACTATATTCATTTTAAACTGTTTGCTTATTGTTAGTTTATTTTTAAATTGTTTCCCCACATAAATGCATTAATTATCGCATACTATGTAACTTTTTTTCTGCTTGTATACATTTATGTACTATTTATTTTACTTTACTTTATGCATTAATCATCTCATATTATGTAACTTTTTTCTTATTATATATATTAAAATTAATGTACCTTCTACTTTACTTTACTTTACGCATTACTTATCTCTTATTATGTAACTTATTTTCTTCTTTATATATTTAGGTACTAAAAAATATATATATATATATATAAAAATATAAAAGTATTATATATATAAAAGTGAAACTCTCTCTCCAGACACAAGAGTTAGTCTCTTTTTGGAGAGGTACAATGATAAAAAAAAATTATGTACCTAAACTCTATTTTTATGTATCAAATATGTAAATATATAATGATTTGTAGTTGTTGACATGTAGTAACTATATCGTTTGATTAAATGTGGTTCGTTTATCATATTGTTACACGCGCTCTTAAGAAGTTAAGTAAATTTTTCAAAAAATAATCACTTTAAAAAATGTACTCGAGTACTTATTAAAAAGTTTTGTAACACTTCAAGGACCATTTGACTGGATTCATTATACATTTTCCTTATTAAAGGTAGAATTATTAAATTACTTTCCAAAAATATGGATTAGTAATTATATCCAGCGTAACATACACCATCAGCATCATTTATAATCCAGTATCGAAATTTGAAAAATATCTTTTGTAAGGTTTTCATTATTGTGATATTTTGGGTCTTCTGTCTATATTTTCTTTTACAATATGATTTATAATTCTGCAATGATATCATCCATTATATATATATATATATATTATATATATATATATATATATATTATATTTCCAAAATGTAAGAAACCTACGTACAAACAGATACGTTGCTTTAAAATGTCCTGTGTAATCACTGGTATTTTGTTGAATTGTGGAAAGCTGGTTAACAGATAATATCAACTTCTGTGTATAGTTTTCTGGGATATTCTGCCGCGTATATGTGACCTCTCTGGCCAGAGAGATCACATATACGTGTCAGAATATCCCAGAAAACTATACACAGAAGATTCTGAGGAAGATTCTGAAAACCTAAGGATATTTTTAGATAATATCAACATCTGTGAAATATTCGATTCCAGATATACTGTATTTAGACGAGATAGAAATTACACTGGCACCTGTCAAAAATTCGGCGGTGGTGATGTTCTTGCAGTCAATTCAAATTTGAATGCAATAGAAGTACCTTATTAATTTTTTTATTCATATATTTGATATACGTTTGGGGATTATAACCAAACTTCGCCTAGTGCATAAAACGGCTAAGGCCCGGTTGCGCCATCAGAAGTAAGAGTTAAAACTTCTGATGGCGCAACCGGGCCTAAATGGAATACAATAGATTAATATAAAAGTACAAATATCTTTTAAATAATCGTGTTAGCTAATTTGAACCATAAAAACATTTCCATAAAGTTCGATTTCTAAGATATCTTCAATAGGCGAAGTTAGGCGCTCGTTTGAAGTTCACAAACCTTGGGCAGGGTTGTGAAAATAACTAAAACTACCTATTATAATATTTTATTTAAAAATTACACATGTTATAAAAATGTATAATAATGCACATTGGTTTCAAATTGACCCCTATTAACAAAAAAAAAAAACAAAATACCTTAACTATATTATCACTTTAGAGATGGACACTTTAACAGATTAAGAAATTACGAATTTAATGAGTTTTAATCAATTCCTCTGCGTTCCTATTTAGACTCTGCCATACCATGACAATTTCTGTTGTAAAAATTTGGGAAACGTCATCCACTGTTGGCCAATCAAATCGGACTTTCTTTTTATGTCTCAAAAATTATAGTTTACAACATGTAACTAGGTGTATAAAAACGTTTGCATTATTTGTTTACACAAAATTTTGCTAACACGAAGGAATTGATTGTAAGGCCCGGTTGCGCCATCAGAAGTAAGAGTGAGTTAAGAAAAAAGCATAGATTTTTGCATTCTCCACCAATCAAAACACCCGTTTTCGTAAAAATCTATGCTTTTTGCTTAACTCTTACTCTTACTTCTAATGGCGCAACCGGGCCTAAGGTTATCATTTTTGTACTCCTCTAAAACCTGGCTAATTTCATTGGAATTTACATTTGGTTTTGACTCATGACTTGTAGTTTCTTCGGATGATTTGTCCATTGGAACAGACACATATTCATCATCATCTGAAAAAATAAAGTTATCATCAGATTCGTCTAATAAAGAATATCTACTAATAGACTCTTCAGATTCTGAAGAATCTGATAAACTATAATTCTTTTGTACAGATTTATAAGTTTACTTTTTTATGTGTGCCTTCTTTTTACGTCGGAAATTATTGTGACTTTATAAGGCCTTTGACGTTCCGGACTCGACCAGGGTTTTGAGTTTTACATCTATTATGTTAGATGAAGACTGCTGTGATTTGAATTTGAAATCATCATTCCGAGTAAAATCGTCAGTTGTGACAGACACTCCTGGTTGTACATTAAGTCTTTTGTTTCTAACTTTTTTGACCGGATTCGGCGACCTGTTTTCTTTTAAATAATCTAAAAGTGATTTTTCTATAGAATATTCATTATTTGGATTTGGTAGTTTTCTTAGAACTCTTTCTGGGTTGAAGGGGTGTTTACCAGTATTTGCAAAGGCACTTATTTTGTTTTTTCTGCGCATTTTGATGTTTATATTTCAATAGTATATTACGCCATAACTTTTTCATCGGTCCAAAATAACAAACATCCAAAGGCTGTGTTAAATGGCTCACTTTTAGTTAGTTAGGCGGTAAAAACACAAATCACACAAATGTTGTTTAATTCGCATAAATCCACAATGAAATGATTAATATGTGATGCCAAATTATCACCAATTATAACTTTTGGCCTAACTATAGCACTCCCAAGGCAGCGCTATATGTTGGAACCAGTCTTCAAATAAAACAGAATCAAACCATCCAGAATTGTTTCTATTGTATCTTGCTCCAATAGGTCCATTTACTTGTATTGTGTAAACCACTTATTATTTGTTATTATAACGTCTACAAGTTTCGCTTGCACCAAGTTTCCCCAGGGAAGTTTCTATATTAATAATAACCTAAACAGACTCCAACGACAGCAAAACAAAATACTAAAAATGGTATATGATCAGAATACCGGAAACCAACTGAAACTGTATACAGTATAACACAATAATTAAACATCGAAAGCATTTCAAAAATCGAAACACTTAAAATCATTCACAGACTAGCAATTGGCGAAATACAAGATGAAGACATAAAATCACACAAAATACACGAAAAACAGCAACTCAACACTAGAATGGCTCGAAACTATCACATAACACACGCTAAAACAAAAACAGGACAATCCCGACTAATTTGCAACGGATTAAAAGTATACAATGACCTGCCACAACAGACCAAAAAACTGACCTCTGACAAATTCAAAACAGATGTGACAAAAATGCTAAAACTCGGCCAACTATAAAAAAATGACTTTGTATCTAAATTATATTATTTTTTTTTTTATATTGAATTATGTAAAAATGTTATCCATAAACCTTTTAGGTTTCCATTTTATTTTAAATAAATAAAAAAAAAATTAATAAAATCAATTTTAAATATTTAAATTAAAAAAACTAGCTTAGGTGACAACCCTACAGAAAGGCAAAGTTTGGATCACTTTAACTCGACCCATTTATTTGAATAAAATATAAACTATTGCAGATAGAGACCAAATTATTTCTATTTCGTTGAATATTTATTTATTAAGTTGAATATTTTTCCTATATTTTAAGTTCAAATACGGGAACTTACCTTGATCAGATATTTCGTAAAATCAAATTTCTGCGCAGCAACACAATGAGTGCCAATCTCCCGCTAATCTCAAACCAATCGTTTGACGTATTCACATAAAGTTTGTGGAAAAATGTGACCACAATAAGCAGAGTTTTCTTTTAAATGATAAAGACCTGATTATATCCTATAAACAAATACCAAAATAGTGAGTTAAACCAAAACAGGCAAAGTTTGGTACTGTAGGCGAAATTCGGGGCCACAACGGTAAATATTTCAGCCGTTTTCTGAAAATAGCAATATTGCTATTTCTTTATCTTAATAGTTATTGTATAGCATTATAATTTTGACTTTTTCCCTTTGACAGGTTTGAAATTAATTAATTCAATCAATCGGAAAGCTCTAAAATGTAAACAAACTTATAACGTCAAAATTAACGGCATTATAATGCTATACAATAAAGATAAAGAAATAGCAATATTGCTATTTTCAGGAAACGACCGAAATATTTATTTAATTAAAATAAATAAAGTATATCAAATATATAAATAAATTTCTTATCTCCACCGCCGCAAGATGTCACTTTGCAAATATCAGTTGTCATTCTATATATTTCTCTTTTCTATGCTGACAATTACCATTTGCTAAACGCATCAGACGTCTCTATTCTGTGATCAGACGCTAATTGTAGGACCATGGACCATGCTGATGAAGATGTTCCTGCCATGAAGCCCACGCCAGGGTCTGCAGCCGAGAGCTGCAATGAAGGGGCGGGCGGTGGAGCGTCATACACGGATATAGACGTATGGCTTCCCGACATCAAGCAGGAGTGCTTGGAGTACTCCAGAAAGGTCGGCCAGCACGCCGGTGAGAACTTTGTTGATTAATTCTCAGTGATGTGAAATGCAACAACCTAATGTGACCATTAAAAGATGTATTAAAAGAAAATGGGGCATATTTGTTCGGGATAATTGTAGAATTTAGGATCCACGGCCCATCTTTTCGAAAGCACATTTCATCAAAGGGATAAATGCAGAATATGGGTTAGGGAGCTATCTTTAATATTAACACATTGTCCAGTATAATTGAGTGTCCTGATTCCATTAATGTCATAAAATAACCGCGGTCGCAAATATAAAACGAGTAATTGCAAATTTAATCCTAATTAATCCCTTAAAGTGTTTGACAGACCAGCCATTTTATCTTTACAAAACACGAACCATAGATATAGTAATATTTTATTCAAAGATAAAAGACAATTAATGTATATGGGAAGCAAAATAAGTGTTTTGTAAAAAAACCTTTATTAAATAGAAGCAAAAGGTCATCATCGACTTAACGTGTAAAAAAAAAATTCTCTGCGAAGGTGTGTTCATTATACACTAATGCCACTAATCCCCAAATGTCAAAATGTATGATGAAAATTTGGAACATTTAAGTCTAATTTTTGTCTTTGTCTTTACAATCTGACCATTGACTGGAACATTAAAGTCTATTAACTTTTTAAATATTTTCGAAGGAAGCAAACAATTGTTGGACAGACATTATAATTAAATAAATAAAAATAACTTTTTTAAACACCACCTATATTTATTTTCAAATCCAACCATGGTTTCGCTACAACCGTAGCGTCTTCAGGGAGAATCTTAACTGCCTAAACATACAAAAATTATGCGCTTATATACTAGTGTGAAAGGTGAACTATTGGCACTCCGTCCTTTAATGATGCAGTATTAATGACATGTGTCATTAATAATATTGCATCAAACACGTATAGTAAACAGCGTAAATCAATTGGCTAATTTTTGCTCCTCCATTCATGCAGTCCTGCTCTTAGGTTTTCCACAACCGTTCAGAATCTTCAGGTTTAAGTTTTCTAGGATATTATGCCGTGTTTCTATAACCTTTCTGGTCGACGTTTGGGATCCTATTGCAGAGTCCGTCATCAACATTCAACATGTTTTCATCTTCAGTCTTATGTTATTAATGTCATAGAAACACGGCGTAATATCCCCGAAAATTCCAATTCTTTTACATAATTATCCATATACAAGTTAATCAGCCATTAAATAATTACTCAACCCTGTTGACACCTTTTGTAATTTCTCATATTCATTTCTCAACAACTTCCCCTTATAACTTAATCGAAAGCCTTTTGCACATCTACAAAGGAACAGATAAGTTTATGATCGATTCCTACCGCGAATGACATACGCATGCTCATAATAAGCAAGCCTGTTCACACGTGCTCAAAATATACCCCTTCTCTTGGCGAATGACATAAGCATGCTCATAAATCAACCGGCGGTTGATTTTTGAGCATGCCACTAATGGGCATGCTTATTACTAGCAATGTGCGTACACACATGCCACTAATAAACAATGGCTAAAGAAGGTCAATACTGCGCGTGCTCACGTGCCACTAATAAGCATGTGTATCAGTTACCTTTGTTCCATTCTCGACCCTTCTTTACTTTTACGTAGGGTCATAATAACCAGTCCAGCAAGGAGTGTGGCTATTCCTCCAAATATTTATTAAGAATTGTGTGCATTTTCACATCTTTCTCTCTTGTCAGCCGCTCTTTCCTTTCCATCAAACCAGATTATACTCTTCTCTTGCAAGAGTGTACTAATATTTTGCTTTTGTGTATTTATTCCCCCATTCACTGTAAAAAGGTGGAGCCACGATTTTATCTTTGTTTAGATTCTTGAAATCATACTCAACTATTACCATGGAACAAATCTGGAAGAGAACTGGATACAAACCGTATAGTACAATTAACAAACAATATTTACATTGCAGGTCACTGGTCAGCACAAGATTATTTTTCGGAAAATACAACTGTGTCCTCACCTGCCCCAGAAAAGCAGTCAAGATTTGAGACCGTTTCCAGCACTAAAAAAAATTCAAGAAGGTGCACGTTAACCCCCGGTGGTAAAAAGGTGTTTTCATATTCTCAGTGCCCAGACACAAACAAGCAGAAAGCTTCTTTAAAAAATCATGAGCCCTCACATTCTGCAATGAAACTATTTTCATGTTCAAAGTGCAATTATTCGTGTAATCGGAAATCAAGTATAAAAACACATTTGCTTAAGCACACTGGGGAAAAACTATTTTCATGTTCACAGTGCAATTATTCGTGTAATCGGAAAGAACAATTACTAATGCATTCGCTTACGCACACTGGAGAAAAACTATTTTCATGTTCACATTGCAATTATTCGTGTAATCATAAACCAAGTTTAAAAAGACATTTGCTTACGCATACTAGCAAAAAACCATTTTCATGTTCACAGTGCAGTTTTTCGTGTATTCAGAAATCAAATTTAAAAAGACATTTGCTTAGGCACACTGGGGAAAAACTATTTTCATGTTCACAGTGCAATTATTCGTGTAATCGGAAAGAACATTTGCAAAGACATTTGCTTACGCATACTAGCAAAAAACCATTTTCATGTTCACAGTGCAATTATTTGTGTATTCGAAAAGAACAATTACTAATGCATTCGCTTACGCACACTGGAGAAAAACTATTTTCATGTTCACATTGCAATTATTCGTGTAATCATAAACCAAGTTTAAAAAGACATTTGCTTACGCACACAAGCGTAAAACTATTTTCATGTTCACAGTGCAGTTTTTCGTGCAATCGGAAAGCACATTTACAAAGACATTTACTTAGGCACACTGGGAAAAAAGTTTTTTCATGTTCACAGTGCAATTATTCAAACAGTCGGAAATCAACCTTAAAAATACATTTACTTACGCACACTGGGGAAAAACTATTTTCTTGTTTACATTGCAATTATTCGTGTAGTCAGAAATCAAATTTACAAAGACATTTGCTTAAGCACACTGGGGAAAAACTATTTTCATGTTCACAGTGCAATTATTCGTGTAATCGGAAAGAACATTTGCAAAGACATTTGCTTACGCTTACTAGCAAAAAACCATTTTCATGTTCACAGTGCAGTTTTTCGTGTATTCAGAAATCAACTTTATTAATACATTCGCTTACGCACACTGGGGAAAAACTATTTTCATGTTCACAGTGCAATTATTCGTGTAATTGGAAAGCACATTTACAAAGACATTTGCTTAAGCACACTGGGGAAAAACTATTTTCATGTTCAAAGTGCAATTATTCGTTTAATTGGAAAGAACATTTGCAAAGACATTTGCTTACGCATACTAGCAAAAAACCATTTTCATGTTCACAGTGCAGTTTTTCGTGTATTCAGAAATCAAATTTAAAAAGACATTTGCTTAGGCACACTGGGGAAAAACTATTTTCATGTTCGTAGTGCAATCATTCTTGTAAGCGCAAAGAACATTTACAAAGACATTTGCTTACGCACACTAACGAAAAACTATTTTCATGTTCACAGTGCAATTTTTCTTCTGATCGGAAATCATCCTTAACTACAAATGTGCTTACGCACACTGGAAAATAACTTTTTTCATGTTTATCGTGCAGTTTTTTTGCACTCTCAAAAGACATTTGGCGAATAAACATACACATATGTGGAAACATTCTTTGAATTTAATGCAATATTGTTTTTAAATTAATTAAATAAAAATATCTTAGTTTAACACCACTTATATTTATTTTCAAATCCAACCAGGTTTCGCTACGACCGTAGCTTCTTCAGGGAGAAAAGATTCTCTTTGAAGTAGCTACGGTCATAGCGAAACCTGGTAGGATTTGAAAATAAATATAAGTGGTGTTTAACTAACATATTTTTATTTATTTAATTATAATGTCTCACCACCAAGTGTTTGCTTCCTCCAAAAAATCATTTTTTTTTCCGGTTGGCTAAAAAATTAATAAGTCTAGGAAGAGAACTGTGTTTAATGTCAAAAGATGCGCTGCGACGCACTCTATATAATAGACATAAGAAAGTATTTCTATATGTTAAAATAAATTTTTAAGAAATTAATTTGTTGGAAAAATGTTGGTATCGGGCTTATTTTTTACTGTTATATATCTCTTTGGTCCAGTGAATTGTCAGGCTGTTGAAGAGGCTCCCGTACCTCGACTATTCGCATTAGTTTAATAACTTCCCGCTAAAAATAGCGCTAGTATCGCTCGAAAGTGTGTTATTTGTTACACGAAAGACGATCTCGAGAAATATATAATACTGCAAACAGCGACGCTTGACCGCGTAGTGCTACATACGTGACCCTTTCTACATGAATCTAAGTTTTCAAGTTTGACGACATTTTGTTATACGCTAATTATTCGTTCCTTATATTAGGGATGTCACAGATGTGGCATAGCCAAACGACCGAAAATACAATGGATATAGTTTCTTTCTTAAATGTATAATTTCGCTCAGAATTTGCTTAGGATTATTTTTCTGATTTTTAAGAAAAACATTTTTTTAAGATCTCCATTACATGTTACATTATGTTCTTTTTTCTCTAGCATTGAAAAATTGTATGAAGTGTGTAAATTATAACTACATTTTTTATTGTTTTATAACATTTTGTTTAATGTCAATGTAAAATAATTTAAATAAAAACCACTTAAAAAAATCATGCGTGTACTTATGTATTGTTGTGTCGTGCGGATCGGGAAGGATTCGGTGTATCTTTAGTGAAAGATCTTGTGTGTTAATCTGGTGGTTTATTATTATACTAGTAGACACAACTAGCTAGTCCGGGCCTGTAGCCTGATTGTCTGCGCTCGGCCGCCGCGCTCAGGCAGCATGCCGGGCGCGTTAGGAAAGGGACGTAGTACCTTCACTACACTCTCCCCGACTAACAGAGGAATCTATATAAACCTAGGGGTTTCTATATAATGCAATGTAGCGGTATGTGTCTCAGCGGCTCTATATAATTTACCATATTTATTTGATGACTCGATATAAAGTTACGCATTTCTTCCTGTGCCGCTTGAAATGTCCAATTTTACTAATAAACCCCTGAACGCGGTTGCCGAGAACGTACTTGCTCTCTCATATGCAGAATTGCTTCTGCACGATCTAACTGACCAACCACGTTCAGGGTTATCTTACCAGGATTCTAAGCCTCAATGGTTGTGGTCCATTCCCTTTACTTTCTTTCAGATTGGTTGGGGAATTGTATGGAGAAAGTAAAATAAATAAACAGGGCCTGTATGGTTTTACATGAGGTTTATTACAATGAGATGGTATCCAGTCGATTCAGTACACAGAGAATAGTTCAAAAGGCACAAATTCTACAGTATATTATACAATTTATAAACGTGGTTTCATACGGGACAATGAAATACAAAAGTAAAAAGGTTTAGGAAAAACACAGCGCCGAATTATCAAGTATGACCCTGGTGGCTACTAAAGTCAAAATGGATGCTCCTTTATAACGAAATTTAATCACAGTCGGGTCCACTACAGAATATTAATTTACATATAGTTAAGCTTCCAGAGGTCGGCCCAGTAGAGGCTCATGGGATATAAGGGTAAGTATGAACAGGGATTGGAACAGACTTTATGTTTCCTATTTTAAAAGTTACATCACTTGAGTTCGATTAATGTCACTTGGTTATCCTTTTGATAACTTTTTGTAAATAGTTTGCGAATGTTAGAGATTAGCCATAATTGGCTCCTGTAAATTATGTATAGATATAAACAAACACTCGAAACCTGTAATTTTTCTTCTGAGTATGGAGTGGATCGACCACCTTTAGTAAGGGTGGCAGCCCTGACCAGCTGTAGGAGGCGGCGGACGGTTGTCTTCCGTCAGCTGATCGGTCGGAATGCCCGAGCGGAACGGCCGAAGTTTATGGCGATTTTTAAACAAGAAGACGCCAATGACGGCTGAATCTTATGAAGTACAAGAGCACGGTATTTTTATTAAAAGTTAAAAGAACAGGCGTTGTTTAATAGGGCACGAAAACGATTGTTTTTATTATACCCCTTGTTGGCGGGGAATGTTCAGGACGCCAATAGTAATGTATTATATTTTTAGAAAAGGGGGCTCAAGGCGCTTGCGATGAACTTTTTTTAACTTTGGTCTACTTCACCCTTAGTCGTTTATAAAAACATAGAGAACGATTATTATAATGTATTTATTGTGAGACCGACATTGTCTCACACGACGAACTCGTTACTATATGCGTTTAAACTAGTTGAACACACTGTTTAACTTTATAACACGGCGGGAAGTATATTATTTGCGTTTAAATCGTTTGAACACACTGTTTAGCTTTGTAACACGGCGAGAGGTATGTTATTGGCTCACATTTGAAAATTTACAACGAACAATTCCGGCACCGTAACTTTTATGCAAATGGCGGCCGTAATTTGCTTAGGGCGGGCGGCGTAGCTGACGCACCGCAGAGCTCGGTTCCCGGATGATGACTGGTGAAGACTCGCTTGCCGGGCGCGGGGCTATCCTATATTAGCGCGGAGCGGAAGAGGGTGCGGGGGGGGGTCGCGCGCCGGTACAGTCGCTCCAAGAGTATGGCAGCGCGGCCCGTCGGCACGCCCTCCGTCTCCTGCTCGGAGGCCCCGCGAGGGCTGTTGACAGGGATACTATCATAGTGTGTGTGACTCGTAAGCCTGTGTGTATAACCTTCGCGCCCTGGCTCCGGCCGCCTCGCTCGGCGTGTGCGATTTCGTGTATTATTATGGTTATGACGGAATATGTAATATTTACTTATTTATATTTATTTTGTTACGACAGAATAGTAATACTTCCTTTCTGTCTAAAAGGAAGCATTACACATTCCCTTATCAGGTAGTATATAAAAAAAAACAAACAAAAAAAAAGGATTCATTGGTAAATTAATAATTATATAGGGAATCCAGGCCTTACGGTGTACCACCAAGGATCTTGTTTGTAAACCCTTAGTTCAACATTGAGTGAGGATACTCCATGACAGAGTACGGATTGTCAGTGTTTACAAAAAAAACATGGAAATTATCGTAATATGCGAGTGGTAGGCTCTATACGGCAGATTTGTCAACGTTACAAGGTTCTAGTAGGCGGAATTGTTCGCCGGGTTAAATTAAAAATAATATTTTAAAAAAAATGGCCCTTTTGCCAGTAGTCGGCCATCTATGCTTCAGTAGTCGGGACACTGGCCAAGTCGCCCTAGGAACCAGTGTCCTTTTTATAATACCAACTTCAATTAATTATCAGGTGTGAAGACCACCTATCGTGTTCATTAGCGCCGGTACAAACCGGCCCGACTTCCGGATAGGTCGAAGCACCTCAGGGTCGTCACCCTGGCTGACCTAATTTTGACTCGTCAGGTCCATACAAGGCTCAATACAAGACATGGCTTGTGATGAACATTCTGTAGGGGTGTCACGCGACTCCGCTTCGCGTCAAAGCCTACGTGATCCTTACAAAAAAGTTTTGTCATCACAGGTTCAGGTGAACAGTGACAATCCCGTTACCGTGGTATAATGGTAACAGGCGTACTGGAATAAGTGATAAAAAAATCTCATGTAAACCAAAAAAAAATAGTTTTTGTAACATGTGAATTTTCAAAAAGAATTTTGGAAATGAACAACGGGACAGCCCCGTTACCATGGTGTGATGGTAACAGGCGTACCGAAAAAAGTGATAGAAAACTCTTATACATAAAAAAATAGTTTTTGTAACATGTTACGGACAGGACAAAGCCTGCGCCTACCGTCAGGCAACCGAACTTTCGAGCTCTGTAGTTGACGTAATCACGTCATATAAATGATAGAAATTTCTGATGTGAATGAAGCAGAGCAAAGGCCCCTTTCAGGGCTAACACCGATCGCCGTGACCCGGTTGGGGATGGGTACCGTGCCGAGGACAGCGCGCGAGTTCTCGGCTGCGGTGGTTGTCCTTATACGTGTCTCGGCGTCAGGCGGCGGCAACCGAGAAAGGGGGAAGCGAATTGGAATGAAGTAGCTTCATAAAATCACATCTCGCTGGGAGCGATGAAAATGCGTACACGACATGGGCTGAATTGTATATGTTTTTTACTGAGAAATGTTATATGAAAATCTTAATTTTCAGATTTTCAGAGTTTCTAAAATTATGGAATTTATTGAATTGTTTCAGAGATCTCAATGAGACTGAATCACAATTGTATGTAATAAAATGTCGCATTTCATTGCTCCAAGTTGAGGAGAGAGAGCGGGAGGTGATTTTATTCCACATGTAAAGAGCATTGATGCCTGGTTGCCATGACAACCGGGTATCATCATCATCAGCACTTGGTCACCCCCGACCCAGTCGGGCGTGAATACCGTGTCTAAGTCGGTAACCTGGGCGACAGGTCTGGAACTCGCAATTAAAATATGAATCGAGAGAAATGATGCTCTCGGAAAGTAAAATTACGCCTCGCTTTGAACATGTAAATGTGTTGTACAGCGTGATCCAGACATGTCTTTCATACTGGCACAATATTGTATTATAAATGCTAATGAATGTCTCTGATTTCAGAATTTGGAATTCCTTGTTGAAATCCAGGAGCTTGACAGAATTGCATCATGACTGTATGTAAAAATGGAATGTCACATTTTATTGTTCAATAAAAGAGAAAGCGGGAGGTATTTTTATTTGCGTAAGACGCAAGTTTGCCCTGTTATCTGAACCATTTTGGTTGAACACTGAAAGTAAAGTCATTTTAAAATCCCGGCAAACTCAGTTGCCGGTCACTTTGAAGAAATTACATGGTCAAAAATATTTTATGAAATTTACCTAAAATAAAGAGTTGTCAAGTAAATGCACACACACACACTGCGCGATATAGTGAGTTATCGGCAGTGATGTGGTAAAAAACACATTTTTTCTGATAATTGAATATCATATGGGAATTAATCAAAGTGAGATTGCAGCTCTCACAGACTTAAAATCAAACTGAAACCTTTTTTACAGTGTTCTCAATAAGAATACTTCTTAAGTTAATGTGTTTTTACGCATGTAAAGTTGTACCGGGACGCCGGAGAAAGCTAAATGAGAAAGTTTTCTCCGCGGCCCCCTTTGAAGGCATATAGCGCAAGTAATATTTTCATGACAGACTTGAAAATATTACTACATGACGCGCCTAGTCAATACCTATCCATTGGTAATACTAAGACATCGATAAACATTTGGTCACTAATTTTTAATGAATTTAATCTGACCACCACTGAGGTAAATTTCCGCCGGAATCACAAAAATAGAAATAACTTTTGACAGAAGTATCCGATCTTGATGAATCTTTTTGCATCATTAAATACCTATTCAGAGAGTATACACATGCCTATATAGGCTCATGTTTTGACTTGGAAGAAAAATTGACCTTTTGAACTTTTCTTAAAAGCGCGATAAGTATAAAAAACCACTTTGTCCAAAGACGAAAGTGGTATCAAAATACTCGTTAGGGCGAGTACTATGCAGTAATCATGAAAAGCATCGCGTAACAATTAAAATTACCTACTTTATGACCTGATTTAACTTCGACCCTTCACGGTCGACATAATTAACGCATTTTCATAAATTAGTAGGACCTGCAGGTCCGATGAACTGTGTCACGGCCTTATGCAAGGTCAGGCCTATACGTGACATAGTTTGTAGCCCTGTGGGGTACATGCAAAACCTGTAATTAACCATTTTTTGTCTTCAGACCGAGATCAGTACGGCCGCTCGCGGGTCTAGTTCCTAGAAAGCGCCGCGAGATGGCACCAGTCGCGGTTCAAACCGCGGCGACAGAGAGGGGAGATTTGGCTCGCTCTGATTGGGTTACGTAACATGCTGTCATATCGTATCTTGTAAATCTCTGAGAATGTTATATAATAAAAAGGTTTTGTAGAGCGGTCACCTGTTACGCTTACGCGTGGTGATTTAAACGCTATCGGATCACTTTCATCTGCATTTTATTTATCTCCCGATACCTATTGGAGAATTCTGCTGGGACCTGACTACTGCAGTGAATCTACGATCCAGCCTCCGCGATCTTCGGCGCCTCTGGCTGAGAATTTTGGACGACGGCCGGCGCTTCTCTATGACGAATTTCGCATCACAGCGAAAGTATGCTGTTTGACACGAGACACCCGTGCTGTATTTCTTCGGCCATTACTACGCTTCTTGGCCGACGGAGCGGACTGAGCGGACCGCCCTATATTTTGTTTGTTCTGTCCGGAACAGTAACATGTGAATTTTCAAAACGAATTTTGGAAATGAACAACGGGACAGCCCCGTTACCATGGTGTGATGGTAACAGGCGTACCGAAATAAGCGATAAAAAAAATTTATACATATAAAAAAATAGTTTTTGTAACATGTGAATTTTCAAAACGAATTTTGGAAATGAACAACGGGACAGCCCCGTTACCATGGTGTGATGATAACAGGCGTACCGAAATAAGCGATAAAAAAATTTTACAAAAAAAAAAAATATAGCTTTTGTAACATGTGAATTTTCAAAACGAATTTTGGAAATGAACAACGGGACAGCCCCGTTACCATGGTGTGATGATAACAGGCGTACCGAAATAAGCGATAAAAAAATTTTACAAAAAAAAAAAATATAGCTTTTGTAACATGTGAATTTTCAAAACGAATTTTGGAAATGAACAACGGGACAGCCCCGTTACCATGGTGTGATGGTAACAGGCGTACCGAAAAAAGTGATAGAAAATTTTTTTACATATATAAAAAATAGTTTTTGTAACATGTGAATTTTCAAAACGAATAAGCGATACACAATTTGTTCATGAAGATAACTACCGTGACCTAAAAAATATCGAAATACAAAAAAACTTAATACATAAAAACTAACGACCTAACGGGAGGACGTGTCTATTTATATACATAGTGGCAGCCCTGGGATTTTTGCTTAGTGCAAGGTCTAAATCTTAATTTAACTTATCAACTATAGTGGGTATCCGAGTAGAGATGAAGTCTATAAAAGACAATACCGTATGTACTTCGGATCGCGGTACACCCTGTGTAAGTAAAGCCTGCCTTGTTTTCGACAGTTGGATGATTTGCTTAAGGCTGGGGTCCTCGTCCTGCATTTGTCACGTCCGGTAGTTCCCAGGGCGCCGTTAATAGTAGGGCGTCAATTCGTATTGAACTCGTTGTTCACTTTCGCGCGGTCTCTGCTCGACCACATGGTGGATCAGGGCTACCACAAATAGGGTGATCCCATTTTAAAAGGTAGTGAGTGGTAGCGTTCAAGAATATCGCTTGGTCAGTCGCCTTCAAGTCGCGGGGGGGGTTTTGACTCATACTCACGCATTTATTCATTCTACTTGCACGGCCATGTCATTCAAACAAACTCAGATATACTATCCTAATTCATCGCATTCGCCGTAATCATGCAGGGGGGGGGCTAAGTGTGGCGTTTATTTTCTTTATTATTTTTTTTTTGTGATGAACATACCTTTGGGTAGATAGCTATGGTAAGTTGAAAACGACTAGAGACAAGCGAACACTCTTGGTAACGACCGATGCTCTGTTGCTAATAAAAATTTTCTTGGTTATATATGGGGTTCGGTAAACCGATCTTGGCTCAGCAAGCTTGTGAGCCTTTATGTCCTCGGAAGAAAAGACAAGAAAAGTATTTCCGAAAGAAATGATCGCGTAGACACACACTTGAGTGGCATAAAAGGTTGTGGTCGTTTCTATGAAATTTCGAAATATCGTTCCGTGAGGAAGGGCGAGCGAGGTGGTACGTTGTTTATTGCATGGTAGCGGTCTGCCGTAAAAGAAAAATTAGATAATGAGAGACATAGCCGGCGGCCATATGGATATGGAACGCATACTTAATATTCATACTTCCTGCCAGGGCAAGTATTGGTGTCAAACGTGGGTTAACCAAGGGAAAAAAGAAAAAAAAAATCTAAAAGGAAGGCATCTCCCGGCAATGGTGCCTGTTCCTGGATCATTATGATTTGATATATAAGCAGACTTAAACTGGACAAGACTGGAGTGTCATGACAATTAACATAGGTCCTGGCAAACCGCGCACCATCATCTGATCAATAAGGGTGAACTGGAGCACAAAGGGCCCTTATTGACCAAATCCTGCTTTCGGTTATTTAACGTCTGCCGAACAGGTCTGGAGTAAAAGAAAAGACGAGGTTACATGATGTTCAATGATCGCTCTTTGGAGATGCGCCAAAAGGAAACGCGATCAAGTTCCGTTTTCCGGTTCTTTTATGTCTGCCGGACGGAATCAACGTAAAGGAAAAGACGAAGTTATTATCTAGAATTTGACTAAATCTCGCGAGTGAAATTTGCCGGAAAATTTACCATTACAATCCGTCAGCTCATATATGCATGGAGACAGTTTTTTTGTCACTTCACACTTAATAAATTTCGGGGCTAGCTTGGTCGTGAAATATTTCCCAGCATTGGATTGCATGAAAGATCTTCTCCACACCGTCTGTCCCACCACAAAGGTTTGGTGTTTCCTTCGCAGATTATATCGCGCAGCATTCCGTTGAAAAGCTTTCAGTAGAGCCAAGGAGACCTGGTCATATATTTTTTCCATACCGCTTAGATGTTCCAGCCGTTGCCTTAGGGCTTCCTCGTCGGATTCTACTCCTCTGTTGGACATCGGCTGGTGGAAACTCCCGTGGGGAATAGATTCGAACCCGTGCATGAGAGAAAATGGGGAATGTCCGGTAGCAATACTCATGCAGTTGTTTAAGCTCGAACAGATCTCTGGTAGCTTAGCGCACCAGTCCCTTTGGTTGCTTTGTACAAGAATCGACGGATCGGTTATGACGGAATATGTAATATTTACTTATTTATATTTATTTTGTTACGACAGAATAGTAATACTTCCTTTCTGTCTAAAAGGAAGCATTACACGCTGGTTCCTGGAGTCGGCTGCTTCCTGGGCCTGAGCCGCTCACTCCAGGGGATCTCCATCCTCGGAACGGACGGATCTGGAACACAAAGAGATTCCGCGTTACTCGGATCACCGGACATGAGCCCGGGAAACCTCAGATCGTCTGCAGACAATCCGTTTGTCTCAGAGATGCCAGGGGTTTCTCCGTGCTGATCTTTTCAGGCCGTAGACAGTCGACCCAATTGGTCTAAATGTCTTTTCCAGATTTGTGTAGTACCAAATTTCCTCACTAAATAAATCTTGTAAATTTCTCCCTTTTTCTAAGTAAACTCCTTATTTTATCTCTAAAATCCTTTGCTAAACATTTTTCCCCTATTTTAAAATCTTTCCTATTAATACCTCGATAATTTTTTCTTTGTTTTTCATGTTGTTTATCACTTACTATTATTTTTGGAAAACCGAAATGTGAAAATATTCTTCTCACTTCATTTATTATTTCTGATGCATTTATTTTCTTCATTTCTATGATGTCCAACCATTTAGTAGTTGAGTCAATTACAGTCAAAAACATTCTATCTCTAACTGGGCCAGAAAAATGTAAATGAATTCGACTCCAGATTATTTCCTCGAAAGGCCATACTGACAATTTACTTTTCAATGGCGTTCGCTGATTATCTATACATTCCGTGTGTTTGAAGTGTCCGAAATGTGCTCGTCTATTCCCGGCTACCAGTAATAACCCCTGGCCAGACCTTTTATCTTTGCAATACCTAAATGAGATCTGTGCAGTAATTGTAAAATTTGATACTGTAATGCCTTCGGAATAACTAGCCTATGCCTCCAAAATATGCAATTGTTTATAATGGACAGTTCGTCCCTTTTTATCCAATACTTCCATAAAGGCTCACTTTTTTCAACCTTAGAGGGTCAACCCACTTTTAAAAAATTCTAACTTTTAAAATAACTTTTTTGCCATAAAAGTACCATTGCGATTGTTACAGTTGTGGGTAGCCCCGACTATAGTGTTAAAAACGGATTTGTAATTTTTAAATAAGAAGTTCGAAGCGTAGTCAGACTACTTATGCTATGTTTGGACCATACAAGGAACTTGACAATCAGCAGCTACCAACTATAAGGGACGTCATTTAATTTATTTTATTTGTCAAGAACGACCTGAAATTGAAATATAAATGAAGTATGAAATTAATGATCCATCCAAATTAGATATATATATGTGATTGTTTCCTAATAGATCAACAATATGTGGACCAAAACTTCGATTCGAATTGTAACTAAGGAACGAGTTAATTAGTGAAATCCAATTTCGAAAAGTATCTCAATTTGAAAAGATACCCCAAAAGCAAACAAAATGATAGTTTTGAAAATAAACTGAAATGTTTTTTAAAGTCATCTGAGATACTTTTTGACGTTTCTACTTGTAAATGCACTTCATTTGAATCTCTTTCGTGTTTAAAACCGAAGAAAGTTCACATCAATGAGAGAAGTTTTTATTGGATCAAATAAATGATAGGAAAATGCTTATAAACAGTTAAGGTTATAAGATCTACAGAGATGTATCTAAAGCCCGGAAACTTCAAAATTGGAGGTATAGATATAAAATGCATTTACTTTTATGGATGAAAAGACCATCGCAAAGAAATTTTAGAAGACCATATCTCAATTTTAGCACAACCTGGATCAATTTATTTGGGACACACAATACTGAAAGACGTGGCACTGTAAAAGGAATTCTTATTTCGATCACAACTTTAGTAGAGGGTCGAGGTTGGAATTAAGATGACGTGATTTGCGTTGAATGTGACGGAACTGCAACTTACACCGATTGGAAGGGTGGCGTGATTCAATATTTACATGAGAATTTGGAGAGACCGTTATAATGGTGTGTTTGTATGATGCATGTCAATGAGTTACCCCTTCGTCATTTATTCTTGGCCTGAGATGGTTGCACTTTAGGTCCTAGAGATCTATAACAGACGCATTACAAAGTGTAACTGACGTTACTTCTAGAGATGGCTTTATTAGAACCGGGATGCAATCTCGAGCAGAAATGCCAAATTTTGGACACAAAAATAAATTAAAACTTTTAGTTTTTGTCATTGATTATTATCTATATTTTATTTATTTTATTTTCTTGTGCTTTGTTTCATTAATTTCAACAATAAAATACCTTTTATACTTGATTTTTTTATTATTTTAGGCAAAAGGTTTAAATCTATAAAAATGTAAAATTTACAAAACTTCAAAGCTCCGTAGAGCCCTCAAGATGATAGACAATTTTAGTTTTTTTACCTTTTTCGCAATTTTTGTAAATTTACGCAAATTTTGACACCACTTGCGATTGTGTAGCTCAAAATTTTTTTTTTCTCATACATGGACGGTCCACCATCACTCCCCAGGACCTGAAGGCCTGCCGCTGGTCATACGCTGTGTGTGCTGCGAACTTCCTCGCCATCTCTCGCAGGTGAATGGGCCTCATGGTGGACTTTGTGATGAATTCCTTCTTTCCGGCGTTCAACACCTCCAGCTCGATGGGAAGGCCGGGGACAGTGAACCCTGCGGCCCCTAACGACGTTATTTCTGATGGTGATGTCCTTGAGGATCTGGAAGTTCTAAATGCATAATATGAGATATCTATATATTAATTACGCTACCAATGTCGTTTATTTCAGTCTCCAGATGATTTATGTTGCCAGTTAAAAAAAACATAAAAAGATTGATTTGTTTTAGTTTTACAGATCACTTTAAAATACATTTATATATAATTTAATGTGTAGAAATATTATATGCGTTATTTAATACGAAGATGATATTTATTGATTATTGATTAGAAATAACGAAATACCACATTTTCAATCAATTATATTTTTACTCCTGGCAAGTCATATCGAAATTTAATTTTGACACATGACCATAGATAACATAATAATACACATGACATTATTATGTTATCTATGCACATGACTGACATGACCCTTTGACAGGTGAAACGTGTGATATAGTTATCACTACCGTAGAGGATTAATTCCCGTAAGATCGACGGCGAAAAATGACGCGAATCCACATTTCAAAAGTAGCTTTATGACCAGCGGGCCTTTTGGCAGGGCTTTCGCCCCAGGCGTATACCTACTGCACGTGTGCACAGCTGTGTGACAAACAAACCTTTTTCCTCGGAAAGAACAATGAATGCAATTAAGTCGGCGTTTAAGCTGCTAATTTTTTTTTTTTTTTTTTTATTTTTTTTTATTTATTAGCGACACTAACAGGATAATGGGTACATGATACTCAGATAATAAACATTATAGTGAAGACTATGCCCATTATCCCAATTACAAGTGTCTTCGGCACGCTCTAGTAACATGTATTTTTGTAATTAATTATATTTTACATGTACATTTATGTATATTATATATTTGTGTTTGAGTGTAGTGCGATTAATATTTAATGGATCTATAGGTTCATGTCGTCGTTAAGAAAATGGATGTTGTGTATGAGTGAGTTTTTAAACGAAGATAACGTGTCTGCAAGAATATCAGCATCAATGTTAGGGTCAGCACAATACAAATTATATGTGCGACACAACCTTGTAATGGGAGAAAAGTAACCGACATTATTAGTGTGCTGACTTATTCTGAAGAACTCCGGGTTTCTTATACGGGGTTTAACATGCAAATGTATATCAGATAGACAGAGAGTATCAATAGCTCCGCTGAGAATCTTGTGTAGCACAATGAGATCGGATATTTTTCGTCGGGACTCAAGTTTGTGCATCTTGAAAAAGGCAAGTCGATCTTCGTAGCTGTGAAGGTTATTGTGTTGACCGGCTTTGTATGACAAAATACGTAGAAACTTTTTCTGCACTCTCTCAATTCTCGTAATATGTGTTGTGTAATAAGGTGACCAAATAACTGACGAATATTCCAATATACTTCGTACTAGTGATGTATAGAGAATTTTTAGACTTTGAGGATTTTTAAGTCTTGAGTAATTCTGGTGATAAATCCCAACATAGTATATGCCTTGTTTGTGATATTATCAAAGTGGTTTCTAAAAGTGAGTTTAGAATCTAGCATGACGCCCAGATCCCTTATTGAATCGACTTAGCGAGTGGAACTAATAAAAGTAATGAAAAATAATGTTTCTTCTAGCTTGAATATATTTTAAGGTCTTGTCGGTTTGGGAATACCGCACTTAGCAACAAGGGTTAATACATTTTATTGTACTCGGCTCGATTCGGCAGCCGTTTTCAAAGGATCCGAAACCGAACAATAGCGGTATTTTATTCGGGAAGCAATGGATTATCGAGAACTCGACGATAATGCTCAGGAGGGTTGAAAACATTTGCGATGTCCGAAACCTTAAAATTCCCGAGATCTGTATTTGTTTTGACTAAAATGTAATATCCGCACGTGCACGTGCAGAACAAACAAATTAGTTCTCCGCAAGGGTATGCAGAGGTTTATAGACAGAGATATATGACGATAGATATAGATCTAAGATATTAGCAATTTCTCCTACATAAATTTTCTGATAATATAATGCAAGCAAGTACCAAGATAAGATTATAAATTCGCTATATGTTGGAAGGTACGTATGTATACATATAAGGAATTATTGGTATAAAATAATAGTAATAATATTAACGTTTGCAAATGATTTTTTACGTTATTATTAACATTATTATTTTGACGCCAACGACATTGTAAATAAATAAATATAACATTGCGAAATTGCTAAATTTTAAATGTTTGTAAATATATTTTTATGTGATATTATATAATATGATTTAAAGAGTCCATAGGCGTAAGCTCTAGTTATAATTATATTTTAATTAGTTTTATATTGTTATGATTATTAATTAATTAAGTATTAGCATTGTAAGTTTATTTGTATTGTAAGTAGATTATAAGCGCTGGTTATAAGTCTGGTAAATAGTTCTGTAATGATTATGTGTTAAAATAATATAAATAAGAAAAATCGCCGAAATAGTGTGGAACAAAGTGCATCTCCTATGGACAGCGTAGATAGGTACTACGAACAATGAATTTATTTAATTTAGGCCTGCGAGATGCGTATCGTGTTGGGTCCACCACAGAATGACTCAGGCGTGGAGGCGGGGTCAGGTAAGGAGTTGTCGCCAACCAATGGCTACCCTTCTGGACGCCGAGGTGACGTCGATTGACCAACCCCGAGAAGGTAGGTCGGGCCAAGGGGACCGGCAGAGATCCGCCCTGACGGCCGACGATAAAAGCCCGGACGCCGTGCGGAACAGGATCAGAGAGAAAACAGTTGTCACGGAGGAGAAAAACAGTTGTCACGAAAGAGAAAAACAGTTGTCACGAAAAAGAAAGCAGTTATCACAGTGATCAGTGATCGAGAGTGAAAAAATAGCTGCCGTCAGCTATCGGACAGCTGGCGGACGAACCGTAGTTCAGCTTCAGCAATCGTGAAGCCGGAATGGTGAAGTGAACTAGATAGAGAGGTCGAGATCCGGTTGATTCGGAAGCAGCCAGCCGCCAGGCAATAAATGCCGGCCCCGGCGCTAACAGGACCGCGAAGGTCCATCACCCACAAGGACGAGAGGTGGCTTTGGAAGCAATCCAAGCCTCCGAACGCAGACGACGGAGACGCGAGATGACCGGCTCCCATAACGCGACGAGGTTTCTAAGAATAAGGTAGATAATAAGATTAGACGATAGATATTGATAAGGCATTTGTAGAATTTGTACGATGTAAATTAGTAATAATTACATGTAAATATGTATAATTTTAATTCTTTTTATTCAAATTCCCGCCACCTTTGATCAGTGACCATCTCCAAGTAGTTTGTAGATTTGATAACACCACAGAGCGGCAAGCTAGCTGGAGATCTGCCCTCTGAGAGGTGGAGATCAGAACCCACCCAGGTGTAAATCATTTTTTTCACGTGTTTAGATACATGGAAACGCATTTTAATATCGTTTTGAAGTTACATCTTTACCTAAATTGTGAGGTTAAAACATACACGCTACCTTAGAAAGCTAACCTCCGTCGAATCGACGGACATCGTAAAGAAAAATAGCGGTCTCTGTTTAACCTTTACCATACCATGCTAAAAAAATCCTTCACGTTGCCATAATGTAGCGCTTGATGTACCGGAATATGACGCGAACCAGGTTATTAATTTTGTCCTAGGGCAATACCGAGATCAAAGCGCCCATGCTTCGAAAATCACGCGCCATGTGGTCACAGCCAGAACAGCCCCGGCATGTTCAATCTTTTGTCCGAGGACGAAATATGTGACCTATTGTTTAAAAAAATAACATTGCGACGGACTATCACCCTTAGGATAGCCCACCATAAAAATAATACGAAACAATGAAATTAGAAAGTTAGGGATGCCGAGGGCATTGGGCATCGCCGAAGACATCAAGAGTGCACGGCCTTTTGTTAGGATGAACAATACGTTCGCAACGTTTTGTTCTTAGGTAACATCTTGGAAGGGTAAAGAACGGTAAACCTTTTCTTGCAGCGGGATGTATATCTCTAACCCCGATTAAACAATAGAAAGAACATCTCGGCCAAATGTGAACACTTAGGACCATAATTTAGAAAGCTGCGTTTTGTTAGAGACGTCGCCATTATTTGGGAAAGACATTTTTTTAGAAAAACAAGATAATAATTCCGAAAGTTGTCGCAGTAAGCTTGCTATTGTCCTCGACAGACAATAGAGATGTTTTAGAAAGGCTGACATACCGACACTCTCCGCGAAATGTAGGATCGTATAAATTATATGAAAGTATTATGATTATCATATGGTCCGCCGCCGGGCGCGAGGATCCCGCAACGCACGACCGTGCGGTGATTATCAATGAAGATAACAGGGGTCAATCAGTTAAGAAGGTAGAATCTGAGCTAGAAATTGAGGCAAAGTGGTAATTAATAATATTAATGTATTTCACCCGATTTCTTTCCGGTGTAATATGTACCTAATTAATGATAGCAACTGATATGTTTAATTTAAGTAATGTAATGATAGTTTAGATAGCCCATGCCACCTCTGCAGGTGGATGTTACTCGTTTTATATGTAACTTTCTCATTTATTCTGTATTCTATTGTTAAGTACCGAAATGAACGGGACGTTGCAATTTGAAATAATAACGAAATCATCCCGAATTAATCTAACTTGTAGCAAATAATAAAAAATGTATTGATCGTAATAAAAGGAAAAAAACTTGACTGTATTATTGCCGACGATGGTATGTCCAATGTAGGTGAAATTAAATTGATTGTGTGTATAGTTTTTTTTTACTGTGCTTTTTAAACTGTTAATGTAATATAAGGGGGTTGTCCCGCTAGTTGTTAGTTTGAGCGACCGCTGGAAATAATGTTAATTCATTAGTTTATATTATTTATTAAGGAGAGCGTTAATCTATCAGAGATTATGCAAGCTATAGATTATGATTTTCCTAATGTTTGATATTGATAACCCAATGTAATAGAATATTATCTCGTGAAAAGTTGTAACACGGTTGACGATATATAAGATTTCAACTTTTTAGTCTTTTGAAATCTGTCTGCCGAATGAATTTTAGAAACATATTTTTATACTAGTTGTAGTATTTGATTTGTAGTTGATTGTTTGTTGTGTTGTTCTCAAAATAGGTATCACTCGATATACCTCGTTTAATATCAAGAGACCGCTTGTGGTTTTTGTAATCGTATGAAATCCTTTCAAGACATAAGGCTGAGGAAAGGAAAGACGAAAAATGTGCACACGGGATTGAAACAAAATAGTTTAATTAATTGCAAATAAGTAAATGTGTTCCAC
The DNA here is from genome assembly GCA_016648135.1 of Agrypnia vestita. Taxonomy (NCBI): domain Eukaryota; kingdom Metazoa; phylum Arthropoda; class Insecta; order Trichoptera; family Phryganeidae; genus Agrypnia; species Agrypnia vestita. Next base: position 35,096 of record JADDOH010005588.1, read on the forward strand.
ACAAAATGGCGAACGGCAACGATTTAGTAGATTTGTAAATAGGGAAGTTGCACGATCCGACGCCTTGCCGCGGACACGCGAGTTTTGTGAGATTTTAATCAATAATTAATTAATTAAAAATTAAAAAATTAAAAAATTTTAAAAATTTAAAATATTTAGAAAATTTGAAAAAATACAAAATTTATATTACTACACTTTTTATCACATTTTACTAAATAGAAAGGAGATTTTAAATAAAAACACAGGTTCAGACTATACAAAAGCGGTGCACTGAACCGGCAGAGTGACGGACATTACGACCGATAAAAGCACGAGAAAAGCGAAGAGTTCACACTGCCTGGTCCATTTCACCTTCCTTTATTTATACCAAAAAAATAGACATAACGGGATTTTAACGGTCAAAATGGGATTAGTCTTGGGGGGGAGATAAATCTTGAGATGGCGCAGTAGCGGAGAGTGATGGACCACTTGCATCCGCACGGAAAAGAGTCGCAGGCGCGTGTAATACCGTGCCGCTGTAGTGCTTAGACGGCGCGTTTGGCTCGTCTATCTAAGATTTCTCTCGATTGGAGAGACGTACATATGTACAAATTATATCAATTTGGGCGCTTGACACATCCGCATATGAATTTAATTATGACTAATGTGTCCGGATGTGTCAGCGACCGTAATTCGCCTCAAAAGGGCCGAATCTTATCTCTCGATATATCTCCCTCAAAACCAATCCGATTGTTTATTTTTAAGTGAATCCTGACAGGAAATGACATGCCGAATCCAACGGTATACGACATGCCAGGTTTTGTGCATTTTTTAAAAAATTCATCTCGCGAATTTTTTCGCATTACGGCCCGGACGCCCTTCACGGGACGCCGGCGTGTGGTCCATAAACCCAGCTTCACCGTATTGGATGCCGCGTGAGGGGTGCGCACGCTGTTTCGGGCCCCCTTTCAGACGGCTACCTGCCAATCTATTGCGCAGTTAGTAAAAGAAATGTAAAAAAAATGTATTTTTTAATGTTATTTGTAATCCGCGAGATCATCGTCATCTTCCAAAAATGAGATGCGCGTCTCGCGGATTTTTCTATATGCACAATCCCTGTTATCTTCCGTCAGCATTCAGAATTAATAAGACCGCCAAAACCCAGTCAGTTTATTTTCCAAAAAACACAGAATAAAAATATAAGAAATACTTAATTCTAACAAAAACATACATAAAATTATGGGCATAAAGATAATAAATAATACAGAAAATCATACAGTTTCGTTGAGGCCTCAAACGATATAGGATTATACATGGTTACAGCACAAAATTATCAAGACATACAGCAGAGCAACGATTAGGTATACAATATTGACATAATAGCAAAAAAGCAGAGATAAAATATGGAATGACATCTTACACAAATTCCAGACAGTGTACACATATATAGAGTAATCAGGGCATTCAGTAATTTATAAAAATATTTTCCTATCAAAATGTTCACCTATATAATATTTATCAATCTAAAAAATGTCAAAAAGGTCTCATATTGCGGCATAAATTATCGCATAGCGGGAGATCCTCCGCGTGCTCGCAGTCCAAAATAGTGATAGCTTGGGCCCGCCGCCGCCAGGGTCGCATAATCGCCTCGGCGCCTTAGGCCCGGTTGTTTCAAGTTCGATCAAAGTAAGCGGTCGATAAAAGCATAGATTTTTACGAAAACGGATCGTCTGATTGGTGGAGAACGTAAAATTTCAGTTTAAACTCTACGCTTACTTTGATCGAATTTGAAACAACCGGGCCTTAGTGTCGGCGAAGCCGCGGGTTTGCTACCTGTAGTACCTTCATTGACATTAGGTATTTTGTGTTCTCTGTCTGGAATTTCGCAGGCATAATTTTTAAGTATCGCGGGACCATATCCCATGCGAAACAAAATGCCATGTTGGAATAAACATTAATATTACTTTAGATCGAGGCTTTCATTTCTTATGTTTTCATGTATTACACCTAGTTGAATAATGTTAATTTGTGAGTTTTAATTATTTTTAAGAATAATGTTAATTTGTCATCGGTTATTCAAGCTCCCAATATTGTGCTTTTTTTTGTATACAAATTTGTAAGTTGTAGGAATATAACCTATTTGTAAACATGCAATTATTGTTTTGATTACTCGTTTAAGCAAGATTATTTGTCGGTCTGTTTTAAAATAGTTGTTTTAATCTAGTAATAATAAAACTCAAATAATTAATTTCACTCTTTACGATATACCATTCACTTTTGTATTTGTCCGCTTTAAAAACATAACGAAAATTCTGAAGGTAATTAATTGTAGTAAGGACTTTCGTTATTGGTAGTATTTCAAAATAATTCTTGTTTGGAAAATTTTCAATTGTCTGCCTGGTGGAATGTGGCTTATATAATTTTTTTAAGTGTTCTCTATTTTTATTATTTTCTTATATTCTTATACCAGGGGTGGAAGAAAGCTGATTTGATAAGATATTGATTAATATAATGAAAGTTCTGAAAAAAATGTTTTGCATTCAATTCAGCTTACATATTGAAGTAAGAATTTTCATTATTTAGGTGTAAATAATGTTACATTAATTAATTTTCGCCAAGTTTTCTTAATTTTTCTTCTAGTAATAACGTTTAACATAATTTCTTGTAAAAAAAAATGTAAGAAAGCCTCAATTAGCTTAGTGACTGGTGCATTAGGTTATAAGTACATGTTAGGTTGTATCATTGTTATTTGGCAAATTAGGAGAAGAAATGTAATCTGTGAGATGATTCGTCCACTTTGTAACTTTGTTCTTTTTGTACATTGTGGTAATATAATTTATACATTAATGTTTTACCGTATTTTTTTGGTTTGTACAAATTCTTCTGTGTCATAGTTAATTACTACTGTTATGTGAAGGATATTTTATATACCTACCACCCAGCGAGATCTTGTCGACTATTATATTGTTTTCTGTGAATCAAATAAAGAACCAATCCATTAAAATATATGGTATAATACAAACTAGTGATATGTAAGCATTTCTGCCGGGCAATTGGCGTCGACGCAGATTTAGAATTCCGAAAGAAATTACCAAAATAAACGTTGATGAGGATAGGTATAAACAGTGAACATGTAAAGGAAGTGTCCGCGAAATCACAAAGTGTTTGGGCCTAAGCCCACATGGGAGGCCCGGGCGGCGGCGGCGGAAATGAGTAGACAATGGTGGGCGTGAGAACCGAGACACCGAGTCCCATGACCAATAACGTCCATCGGGGCCTGGGAGGGACCCAGAGAAAACCAATGGACGACGAGGGTGGACCCGGAGCGGCCCAATCGGAAGGCAGGCACCACCACCCTAGCCAGAGAAAGCTAAGGGATGCCCCCCCCTACTACCGCCGACCACGCCTCAGGTCAGCGAAAGCGGATATAAGGCGGAACCGGCCGCTGAGACAGTAGTTGAGAAGTCGAGTGTGTGGAGAAGCTAGAGATTCTAGCGGTGCCCGTAACAACAGCATCGTCGATCACTCTAGTAACTCCTGGAGGAGCAAAAGTTCGAACGGTAACAACCGCCATTCGCTACCGAGTGCTGTGACGCACCGCCACGACGCCTAAGTATCAGTGCCGCCGCGACGCCTCAGTGTACCACCGCGACGGAGAACCGACGCTCCGCCGACGATCGCACGAGTACCCCGACGGCGCCAGAAGCCGTAGACGAAACCTGCATCCACAGAGGGGGACCAGTAGAAGCCGCCGCCGACCGAAAGAAGCGGCACGAAGAAGACATCCTTCACGTTCTCCGCAAACAGGTTTACCCCAGCTTAAAGACTTTTTCTCCCGCTCGCCTAGTTCTACCAAAAGGGTTCTCGTCACCACCCGTTTTAGCTTTAAGATCAGACTCTGTATGTGCTTTGCTTTTTTTGTTGTTTACTATTTTGTTTCCCTCTCTAGATTAAGATTAATTTAAATTGTAAACTGACTACCACTTTGCCTCGTTTTATGTAGATCATTTGCTACTTTGCTCAATATAGAAACTTGTAAAATTGTTTCGATTTTATTATTTTTATATCCCTTCACCCGCCTCGAGATATCAGTGTCCGAGTCTCACCTGACGTTTTGATTGTACCTAGGGGAGGGCGGAGCCGCCGGCGTGCGTTGATCTGAGATCTCCCGGCCGGTTTATCACGCAGTGATTTTATATCACCTCAGACCCCACCCCCCTGCTCCGGTAGATCACGCTGCGTTACCGAAGGAATATTGAAGGTATTTTAAATGAAAAAAATACGCTTTACTCGATTTCAGATATGACCAATAGTTATTGCCATACTTTTCCTCGAATATTTAGCATTTAAGGTGAAATAATAATAAATACAATCACATAAATACAATCATCCAAAACTCGCAGTAAATGCGGAGTACCTACCTATCATTCAAAATGGCTAAAGTCGATATGGTCCGAGTGGAAGCTGCGAGCGGGAGTGCGCGGGGAGGGGGGAAAGAATGCGATTTGTTTATACAGCGGTCTCATAAATACTGTCTCGATACATTCCCACACCATTTTTTAGTTGCGTTGTATAAACATTGCAGTAAAATATAAACAATGGCTCAATAATAATAGATCCCTTCATGACTCTACGTTAGGGTGTCCCGTCCATGTGTGAGAAAAAATTTTTTTTAAGCTACACAATTACAAGAGGTATCGAAATTTGCGTAATTTTACACAAATTGCGAAATACGTAAAAAAAATATAATTTTCATCTTGGGTGCTCTACCGAGCATTGAAGTTTTGTAAATAATACGTTTTTATAGAGTCAAACCGTTTGCCTAAAATAATAAAAAAAATCAAGTTTAAAAGGTATTTTAGTGTTAAAATTAATGAAACAAAGCACAAAAAAATAAAATAAACAAAACATAGATTATAATCAATGACAAAAACTAAAAATTTTAACTCATTTTTCTGTCCAAAATTTGGAATTTCTGCTCGAGTCGAGAAAAAAAAGTGTATTTTTAATGCTGCGAGTTTTGTGTAGTATCGTCCTTCTTCGAAAAGTCCTATGCCAGGCGCATGTCATGCAGAAATGTTATTTTTTACAAATTCCACCCAAAACTTTCGGTGTAAATTTTATGTCTTTTCTGTGGTAAATGTAAATAAGAATACGACAAATATCATCTGTCATATCATAATGATATCATAAAATGTTTGATTTATTTTTGTGAAAAGAAACGTATATCTGAAATTAGTATTGTTCCCGTTTTAATTATATTAGGTCCTTACATATGAAATTGGCGTTTTGCCGTACTGGCAAATTTGATCTCAAATATCTTCTCTTTGGTTAGGAATTCCAAATCCAAATTTATACAGCTATTTACTCATGTATTTGTGTTTTGAAAATTATAATTCATTTGTTTTTTCCTCAATTGTTTTTTTCTTTGCGTCACTCAGTTTACAAAATGAAAAACTTGAAATATCGCGTTATTTACGAGTACGAGTTCCACCGTGGCACCAGTGCTGCAGAAACGGCTCGAAGGATTAATGATGTGTATGGCGACGGTGCCGCAAAAGAAAACACAGTGCGTTTTTGGTTCCAACGTTTTCGTTCTGGAAATTTCGACCTGCAGAACAAGCCCCGTGGACGGCCGGAGACCAAAGTTGATAATGAAGAATTGAAGGCTATTGTGGAAGCGGATCCATCGCAAACCACATCCGAGTTAGCTGCAGGCTGCGGTGTTAGTGATAAAACTGTTTTAATCCACTTGAAGCAAATTGGTAAGGTGAAAAAGCTTGAAAGGTGGGTACCTCACGAATTGAGTGAAGCAAATCAACAAACGCGCGTTGACTGCTGCGTTGCATTACTCAACCGGCACAATAATGAAGGGATTTTAAATCGAATCATTACCTGTGATGAAAAGTGGATCCTGTACGATAATCGGAAGCGCTCATCGCAATGGCTGAACCCTGCCGAACCAGCCAAACCATGCCCCAAGCGAAAATTGACTCCAAAAAAGTTACTTGTGAGCGTTTGGTGACTAGTGCTGGTGTCGTTCACTACAGCTTTCTTAAATCTGGCCAGACGATTACGGCAGATGTCTATTGTCAGCAACTGCAAACCATGATGGAAAAGCTAGCTGCTAAACAACCGAGGCTGGTTAATCGCTCTAGGCCACTCCTGCTTCATGATAACGCTAGACCACACACTGCACAACAGACGGCTACCAAATTAGAGGAGCTTCAATTGGAATGTCTAAGACATCCACCGTACTCTCCGGACCTTGCCCCAACAGATAACCATTTTTTTAGAAATTTGGATAAACTCTTGCAAAGGAAAAAATTCAACTCCGTTGGGGCAGTCCAAACCGCCTTCAAAGATTTTATTGATTCCCGTCCGAATGGTTTTTTTAGTAAAGGGATCGATGAACTACCTATGAGATGGCAAAAGTGCATAGATAGCAATGGTACATACTTTGATTAAATAAATATATTATAATAAAAAAAAAGGCCTTTATGTTCCTCCCATACTAAACGCCAATTTCATATGTAAGGACCTAATATAATATATAATCTCATATCCAATTCCAGGGTCCTTCTAGTAGGAACTAAGGAGTAACCATCACGGTAGTGGATGGATGTTTACTCCTAGTTGTTTGCTCCAAGTTGTGCCCGGGATTATCTCATTTTTAGGCGTTTTAAGTGTAGCTAGGACACTATATGTATCCGAAACATCTCAGAAATGTTCTATTCACTATCCTAGAGAGAATTTTATTAGTTAGAAATTGACTTACACGTATTAATAAATATTTAAACCTCATATAAAACTAACTAACAAAGTAAACGGGGTAAGTCATAACTTTGAAAAATATATTTTTTTTTGTATTATTTGTTCCACACTTGCACGGAGATATTTTACATGATGAAACCTACCTTTTAAATGTATAATGTCCTTTTACCTAATTTCATAATTTACGACACAACCCTCAACTTTATTTTCGACATTATAATTTCATATTCAAGAACACATTCTTCAAAGTTCTGCGAAATTTAAAACCAAATTTGTTAATTAATTAGAAAGACATTAGAAAAAAATATTACCTTTTTATTATAAACCTTTCCATGAATATATCGACCTTATCTGTAAGTCTCATTTATTAATTGATTAACATATATTATCCACTTTTAGAGCAATCCACTTTTTCTGGAGGAATGTGAGTTAGAAATGAGGTATGAAATATGCGATACTGTTTCATTTCTAAAAGCCTACCCCGAGATGTTTATTCAGAAAAGGAATAATAATGTGATGACCAGTGACCCCTGCATTTGGAACCCCTGTCCGCACGATGTTGGCTTTAGAGCCGTAGCGCTGATTACACTAATGGAATACAATGCGCCAGTCGGTCGGTATGACCGGATCTCCATTGATATACTGCCTCGTGTGGACAGTGCGTTTACGTGATATTGCATGATGAAAAATATAGGTGGTGGTGTATTAAAAATGGCAGTGCATCAAAATTGCGGATAAGTGCAGCCGGCGTAAAAAACATAAAATTGTTTGGAAATTTAATAACGGCAGATGGAATTTAAAGGATGTTTGAATTATTTTAGTATTACATTTTTCGAAAATATGACATACACAGGTATAATAAAATTCCACTTCCACTGCATATTTCGACCCTTCCCGCGTAAAGAACCGTAATTAATAAAAATAGGTAAATTTTGACAATATTTTTGTATGAATGTTTTGAGAACACAATTACTAGATTTGTCCATGTGTTTAAAATAAATAATGGATGTCTCACAGAGACGAAGCTATTCACATGATAATTTTTTTCAATGTCTCAATGACTAAGATATCTCTGGCATAGTTCCTTCTAATATATGGTTAATATACAAAGGTTTTCTGATTTGAAACACACACATATATATATAATTTTCAAAAATTTGATAATGTGTGGATGTTATTGGTGAATTGTTGAAGATATCTCTGGCATAGTTCCTTCTAATATATGGTTAATATACAAAGGTTTTCTGATTTGAAACACATACACTATATTATATATATATATATATATACAACTTTCAAAAATTTGATGTGTGGATGTTATTGGTGAATGTTGCATTGTGATGTATAGTGATCATTTAAGCCAGCTCATACAGGTCGTAAGATAAAAATTTACGTTTATGTTTAAAAATATACCTTTTTTTATTTAAATAGCTTCGCCTCTGTGAAACATCTATAATTTATCTTTATTAGATACATTTTTAGATGCTCTACTATTTCGTATGTGTGTATGTATTTGGTACATTTCTATATAGTTTTATGGTTATACAATAGAATAAAATAAACATATTTATTTCATGAAAAAAATTAAAATTAATTTGCAAATGGGCAGGCCATTACGTTCGGAGGACTGGACTACTGAAGTCATATAGTGGGAGCCGATGATAATCAAAAGGCCGGCATGGCGTCATCAAGTCCACTGGTCAAAATAGCAATGGAGTAAAGTGAGAGACTTAAAAGAAGGAAGGCCTTCATCTGTAGCAGTAGATAGAAAAATGTTTATAATTACGACAATCTTCTTGGTTACGAAACAATACACAGCAGGGGTGGAATTGTGAATTTTGAAATCCAAAAATTTATTATTTAAAAACATTCACAAGAATTTTTTTTTTTCGTGAATTGTTAAGACCTGTACATATACATATGATGTTACATTACAATTACATTTTAGATTCCTAAAATACCAATGAATATTGGCAAAAGATTTATTTATTTATGATTTTATTTTATACCTACTACAAGAACTCATAAAGAAATATTTTTGTTTTAGTGTCAAAAAACATATAATTAAAAATAAAAATTAATAATAAATAAAATATTTTGAAAAATCTTCCATTGTCAATCCCGGTGAGTGAGACCGGGGTCACCACTGGTGTAAGTCAAATTGACGTCACCAATGGCGGTTTAAGGATTCATCTCCATCAAAGTATTTCTAATATTGATACAAAATTATCTTTAAGCACTAAAAGAAAGTCATTTGTATCGGGATGTCCGAAAATATAGTATTTCATCTGTACCATATTAAATTGGCTCACTGTTAAGCTCTCATACAATTTTACATTTTTATACTTAATTACATCAAACCCTTATCTTTTAAATAAATGTGACTTATTTTTAATTATTTGTATTTACAGTAAATGTGACAGTCTAATAAATGTTGTTGGTGATGTTTGATATGTTTGAATTGTTGAATTTCAATAAAATAATTTTAAATGCTCTAAAAATGTACTCATAAGTTAAATCAATGATAATTTTAAATTACCTTAAAAATTTAAAAAAAACTCTCAACATTAATTAAATTTTTATTTTATATTAAGTTATCCACTTACACATTACTTAATTGTATAAACGCTTTATCGTATAATTCTTTAGAATATTTCTTAACACTGTTATTATCTTTGCTTAATTATTACTATTATCTACTTATTTACATTTATGTACTATAACAAAAATATATATATATACAGTGTAAGTACTTATCCAGACACAAGAGTTAGTCTCTTTTTGGAGAGGTACAACGATAAAAAAAATTATGTATCAAAATTTTTTTGTACAAAATTAACTATGTATCTTAACAAATTCCAATAAAACTATTAAGTGTAAAATATTTTATATATAATTACTTAACATTTAATCTTAAATTAATTTTCACTGAAAATGTTTAAAAGTAATATTTTTCTAAATATATTTCGACACGAATGAGAAGAGTAGATAAATCAGTGTACCCCGACAAGTACTTGCGCAAATTATTAGTACTCTAAAATCCTCACTTGGCACCATCCACGAAATGCTCTCGCCATGGTGTATAATCTCCATAAACTTCATCCCCGAGGTCCCCCGCAAGAGACCACTGCCGCAATTTACTTTGAAGCGTGTGGTGCCGAGAGAATTGTAGTCAGTGTGCTGACAGCTAGAGTTAAGTAGAGTAGATTAGTCTTAACCCATGTACTATGCATTATCTGCAATTTGGGAGTCATTTCAATTCAAACTCGCCAGCGTAGTGTCACTTCTATATAAAACGTGTGAATAAAAATTTATTCATCCATTTTTATACATTTTTCTAGATAAATTGGCTCGTTATCCTTAAAACTGCATCAATATTGATTTTGGTTCTTGTAGATACAAGTATGTTAATTTAGTAGATACCTTAGATTAACTAGTTACTAAAAATATTCTATTTTCAAAAGCATCTCACCTTGGGTATGTAGGATAATCGCAGTATCATTAAAGTAGGTACTTGCTATTTATTTTCTTGCATGCTATTTATAGGCAGATATAACAGAATACTACCCTTCTGCCCCTAAGCTGCCGTTGTACGCGTACTAGCATATGTAGTCGTTGATTGTTGAAGCTTCTAAGCGGATTGACTATATTACAGTACCTGTATGGTTTACCTAGTTAAAGCGGATCTGTAACGGACATATTATATTTCATACATCACCAACATCTGTGTTGTTTTAATATTTTTAATTATAATTCCCTTGATTTGACCAAACCACCAAGCGATTCTTGGTTAGTTGAAATTTATATTTCTTATTTTATCACTGTCTGTAGTTACTTAATTTCTTAGTAAATATCGGATTTTTTTAATATTTCATCATAGCTACTAATTGAAGCCTTAAAGCCCGCTAATCCCTGCAATAAGAACAGTAATTTTCACAAATTGATATTTCTCTGAAATCTTTTTTAATCTACTAAATTTAATCTACTAGTAAAAATAACCCGCCCAGTCATATAAAATATTCTTAAAAGATTTTTTTCTTAGGTAATTTAAAAATATTAGATTTTTTCGGGTTTTCCAAATATTACAGAATTTCGTAATTGATAGGAATGAAAAAATGCCTCCAATATTCGCCCCATATATTTTCTCAAGCAACGTTTCCTAGCTCATAAGTTTTACATGACCAAACCATCTTAGAACTCCTATCTTTATTCTATCTATTAAGCTATCGCCTGCGTTATATTCACTTCTAATTTGTTCATTTCTCACTCTATCCACTAATTTCCATACAAGCGCCTTAGTGACCGCATTCAGTCTTCTTTCATTCTTTCTTTGCCAATTATAGTTTCACTTCTATACATCAGTTTCGGTACTAGAACTTCATTATGTACTGCTAGTCTTACTTCCTTTGACAGATTCTTACTGGCTATAATTGCATTTAAAGCTCCATTTACTTTCCCGCAGTTACTATCTTATCGATATTGTTATCATCTTTGCCGTCTCTAATAAACATACTTTCCATATACACAAACTCGTTCACTTATTCTAAGTATTAATTGTTTACCATTATATCATACTTTGTCACTATTTTATCTCTTTCGAACACTATCACTTTCTATTTGGTGATATATATCGGAAGTTCACTTTCCATACATATTTCGGACATCCTGGAACAAGGCACTGCAGATCAACTTCACCATTAGCCGCTGATACTGCAGCGTCTGTGTATAGTTGTTAGAATACAGCGAATTCATCCATTTTCTCTCTTACTTCTAGTTTCTTCAGGTTGCAGGTTGAAAAGCCATGGTGACATTACGCATCCATGTTTGAAACCATTATGTGAATGCGCGGTTAATTCACAAGCAAGCACTACTTACTTCATACAAAGATGTAGTTATCTGTATGAGCTTACTTCTCACCCCATATTCAGACAAAACCTTCCATAACTTTCGTATTATTACTCTGTCATACGTTTTTTGCAGATAAACAATGACACAAAAAAGTTTTTGATTCTTTGCCAAAAACTTTTCCGTCATATGGCGCAGTGATAAAATCTGATCCATGGATTCTCTTCTTGTTCCTTGTTCATCCCACACTTTTTTTTTCGTTATCATCCTCACTCTTTCTATCAAAACTCTCAAATACAGTTTGCCAACAGAGCTTAACAGAGCTCAATAGGCTAATGGCCCGATAGTTTGCGCAGTCTTTGCGCGACCCTTTTTCTTTGTACACTGGCATGATAATAGTATCGATTTTTTATTAATATTTAGCTTCTAAATTACTATTTAATTAAAAATAATATATATAATTCAGTAAAACGAGTGTTATGCTTGTGTAACTGTGACTTGAGGAAGTCATCCTGATCTTTCATCTTCATCCTAGAATTTTGACAGTGACGCACTAATTCGAAAAGGTAGACCAGACACTCTTTTCGTTCCTTCTATATAATAGGGAAATTTTAAATTATTTTTTTAATAGGAAAATCTTAACTTTGGTT
>JADDOH010005589.1:0-21389 GCA_016648135.1 Agrypnia vestita
TATAATAATTATTAATATTATATATATATATAATAAATTTCATTAGTACCTCCATCTTTGTCGTTTTTTTTAATGTCAGTAATATAACCCGACTCTTTTACCACAGGACCTCGCCTCGGTCTAGTTAAGGAGACAATGATATCTTTTAAATAAAACTTAAAAACAATAATGTTAAGTTTAATTAATTAAAAACTTCGTATAAACTACTTGGAGTCTCCTTAATTATGTCCAACCACAAAGATTATACTACAAACATCTAAATTAATCAATAATGTAATTAACTGAAAAATTAAACAAACGCAATTTAAAAGTATATACCTAACTCTGTACTAAAGGTATATTTTGAGTTATGATAATCTCAGTCGTGAAGTAATATAGGCATTTAAAAAATCTTACATCAATAACTGAAAACAATAAGTTTTTTTTTTTAATAAGCCACTTTTATGTAGGAGTGTGAAATATAAAGCTCATATATAAAAGCCGAGAATATGAATTTTTAATAAAAGTTAAGCCATTTCTTTCACCAGCGCTCAAAAATCCCATAAAAATATATGTATGTATTGCACTAAATGAGTATTCAAATTGCTTTATCGCTATAAATCATCTATCATGATCTTCTGGCTTTGGGCTATACAATAATAACATATTATTTATACACATCAGAATAAAATATAGTTATCATACAACAATTTATAGATTTTATTATTTGTTAGAAAATACTGATGGTTGTTAGAGCAGTTGTCTCCTTGGAAGATATTCGTATCTTTCACACCGGTGTGCCCCACTTTCGAGAAAAATAATGGGCGGAGTTTAGCGTCAAAGAATAAAATAAATAAAGATATCATTTATATCATGAAACGTGAAAAGCTTTCATTGCAAACGATAAAAATAATGTTTAACGCCACATTCTCGTGTTTTTATATATTTTTCTATATTTTATTTTATTTTCTAGTTTTGTTATATTTTTCTGTTAATATTTTATTTTATTCTACTTCAGTTCCAATATTATATAGAATTAAGATCAGTGTAGAATTATACACTAAAGATTGACGATTCGATCCCAGCGCAATCCGCATTTAATAGTATGGAAGGCAATTTACTTTCTTAAAAAATCCTATCAAAACGCTTAAAAATTGGTAAATTTAGAAAAGCGTCTCTCTATTTCGCAAGGTGCATAACGAAACAGCTTCGACATGTGCGCGGGGAGAAAAATGTAGGTAGCTAGATGTATTTCAAATAGAAACGCCGGCCGCACACTGAATGCGTTTTCGTACGAAATTGAGTAGTACCTACGTATACGTACGAATATGCAAGTACATTCCTGACCTTCGAAGAAGTATCGAACACCGTGTACGTACGTATAGATGCGACGTCCGACGCGATCCGGATTTGTTCGGAAATTTTTGCGATTCCGTACGATGGATATTGAAAAATTTGACAATTCGATATATGACCACAAATGTTTGTAGGACCAAAGTGATTCAACTTATCACCTGCGTGACCATTAGCGCAGATCATGGCGGAAAATCTCTGAAGAAATGAAAAGTAAGTTAAATAATTTGGTTTAATGAAGGTGAGGTATAATTATGTAATTAGAACAAATTACTTAATTTGGTCAGATCAGTCCACACAGCATTTAAAATATATTCAAATGTTTATTTGTTTATACTTAGATAATCATGAAATTTGTCATTATTTAATTCTGCCGTAATATGGGAATTCATCCCTTCTAGTGTATATTTATTTCACCCATTCGGTTCTACGATGACGACGACGCCGTAGCAGCCTACGAGTCAGGAGAGAGTTTTCCAGAAGATACAGGTTATTCGTTTAGCACAAACATCATTGAAGAAATGCGAAAAGTAACTGATCGTGACCAACGCAAGACGCAATCAATGCGCGCGCTCAGTAGTACGAAAATAATCGTGCATATACGTGCGATAATAATTCGTATCCTAAGTGCGACCGGCCGCGGCCTAATACTTCACTCTCTAGCGTGTAATATAATAATATCGTAATAATATAATAATAATACCGAAAATAAAAGCTCTATTTTTTAAACAATGTAGTTTAATTTCAGCCATTTTGTAGATCATATTACAAATTAAAATCGATTATGGATATTAACAATTTAGATGGGAAACCATTTCTGGTGTTTAAATTGGGGTGCATTGCAGAATTGTGTTATATACAAAACCAACTATCAACATTGAATATTAATACAAGATTACTATAATAAATACATGCACTTAAATACTTATACGAAATTTTAGAGTCCAACTGCCGTTAGTTTTCTCAGATGTTATTTAATTTCGATTTCAAACATGAATAATTCACTTCCACTTTTAATTCTATAATATGTATAACTCAGTAACGACCTTTATTAGTGCATGAGCTTTGGCCTCGGCGAATTCTGACTATCGTGGATCACGCATACTCACCTGCCTTAGTAAAACTTATAAATTATATTACGCTACAAACGCCAGTAGTGGTGATGTATGCTCTGTATTGCCAGGATGAAAAAATACTAAGCATAATGATGACGGTCCGTACAATCTGTTGCCCGACGGCGCTGCACGGCAGGACGGCTGTCGCCCTTTAGATATGAAGCGTGGCGGACAATGTCGCCGCCGGAACGGTACTTAACAGTTATTAATCACTTTAAGAATATGTTTGATCGGGTATTTGTATGCGTTAATAAATCAAGAATTAAGATTCTATAGTATACCGCCTTTTTTTAAAAATAAATAATTATTTTTATCATTATGGAAACACTGCCTACGGTCGCAGAGCGGCTTCTAGTATACCTAATAGTAATAAATAATCGTTGACAACCGACAGCCTTCTAGAGCTATTGTAAAATTCATTCTGTTCACAGGTAAATTAATTTTAAGAACGTTATTTTTCAATTTGTCTCAAATAAAACTCACGTTGGGTCTCAGTAAACTCCACCGTCACTTCAATGGATTCTTGTGCATATCAATTTCACGTTCCCCTACTTTTCACTGAAAAAGGCTGAAAAATGAAAAATTGAAATAAAAATCTGAAACCAATCAAGTCCTAAATAAATTTCCCACTGTGTGCTTTGAAATTCTGCACACGGTCAAACAATTTTTTTTCCTCAGTACCTATATACCTATGAACACTCTTTTTGAAATATCTAAATAATGGAAAATTTTGACGCCTGTTTTATTTTTAACGGATAATTAGATATTTAAAAGATTCATACATTATGAAAGAAATGAGAAAAGAGCGACCTGAAATTGTGAGTTGTGAAAATTTCACGATGTTCTCGAGACTGCTGCTTGGGACTGACAAATTGATTGTTTAGAAATTGATGTCAGGTTTCAAAAAGGATGTTATAACAAGAAGCGGATGATTTTTTTTTAAATGACTATAAATGTATATTATTTATTTTGTAATATAATATTGCACATGGAACACGTTATCTGTTAAATAACAAATTTATAGCAGACACGCATACTTTTAACGAAGTTTACCGTCACTTTACGGCACAATCGTGGCTCTTTTTCGTAATAACACCTTTATTGTTACCTTTCAGCTTTTATGTAGGCACTGGATTATTCGCACAGACTTTCACTTAGTAGTCTTCCGTAATATCAACGGAAAAGATCATGGCAGTCAAAAAATATCACTTCTTTTTCTTAAAAGAATTTTCTCAAATTCACCCTGGAAAACAATAGCCAGAAACATTAATTAAATCGCCGCATGGCATGTCGGACCATCCTGCTATAACAACTTATTATTAGCCATGTCCAAATCATTGATTTTTTCGAAAAAAAACATTAGGCTGACGGTAGTGTACGCTTTTAATAATAATATTGGATTATTTATACAGCGCCATTTTTGTGAAAATTTCACCTCAAGGGCGCTTTACACACAAAAAACTCTTACATACTAAAATCATAGAATCACAAAATGAAAAATAAAATGAAAAAGAAAAGAGAAAGATAAACAGTTCAAAACATAAAATAGTAAAAAAAACAACGTTAAAAACAACAATATTAAAAAGGTTCTGGGAAAGATTTTGTAAACAAGTGCGTTTTAAGTCTTTTCTTAAATAAAGTCTCTGAATCCGTGTTTCGTATCAGGGAGGGCAAAGCGTTCCACGCTTTGGGGCCCGCCACCGCAAATGCCCGTTCGCTGAACCTAGTTTTCTGGAACTGACTTGCCGGTTCCACAATCCTTCCCACCGCTGAAGTAGACACTGACCTAAGAGTTTGACGTCTCCCATTTATGTTGTCTGGAATACAAAGCTCCTGAAGATATAGAGGCGCCATGTTATGAGTTGCCTTGTACATCAACCAACACAGTTTGAACTCTACTCTTTCAGAAAAACGAAGCCAGTGCAATTCTCGCAGAAGGGATGTTATGTGCGAGAATTTTGACGTTCCATATATGATCCGTGCTGCAGCGTTTAGAAAAGATTGGAGTCTATCGAGCTGAAACATCGGTAGGCCAACGTAGATACCATTGCAGTAGTCCACACGTGATACAACAAATGCATTAATGAGTAAACGGGCTGTCTCAGAGGGAAGATGTCTGCGAATACTTTTAATCTGTCTGCATAGCAATGAGGCCATAATCCTGCAGATATAATAATTTTTCTATATCTTTTGTATATAAGATACACAAAAGTGGTCCAAGAACTGATCCCTGAGACACCCCGATGTTTGCTGTAATAGTTGGTGATGTTGAGTTTTGAAAGCGCACCGATTGTGATCTCTTACTCAGATAAGATTTGAACCAATCGTGTGCTTTACCACCTATTCCATAGGTTTTCTGCAACCTCTCCAACAATATTTGATGATCAACTGTATCAAATGCGGCACTCATATCTAAGAGGGCGAGCAAGACCAGATTCCCCGAGTCAATGCATGATATAATGTCCGACAGGACTCGAAGCACCCCTGTTTCTGTAGAGTGGTGACATCTGTATGCAGATTGCATTTTTGGAAATAAGTTATTAAATGTTAAATACAAATTAAGACGACGTGATATAACCTTCTCCAGTATTTTAGAAAGCAGCGGCAAATTAGATACTGGACGATAATTGGTGAGGTCTTCGGGGTCCAGTTGAGGGTTCTTTAGTATTGGAGTTACGTGGGCCATTTTCATAGTATCCGGAACATTTGAGGACTCTAACGACTTATTCAATAACTCAACTAGGAATGGAACAATTTCTGATTGGCATTCCTTTAGTAGCCATGTTGGTATTGGATCCAACCCACATTGTTTATGTGGTAAACTTTTAATCAATTGGGATATTTCGGTGATTGATGTCAAATCGAGGTAATGAAGCCGCGATGAAGTTTCTTCCTCAATCACAGGTTTTACAGCTGAGCTCGTCAAAACACGGATAGCAGACACTTTGTTATAAAAACCATCAGCCAGGTTGGAGGCATTAGCGGTAGTTGATATTTCCGCCTTAGAGTCGCCTCGGACAGATTTGAGAGCCCTCCATAAGTTTTTCGGATTATGCCAATCTTCCCTAATTTTGGAGCACCAATATTTAGATTGTTTCATTTGCCTGATTGACCTATACCTATTCTGTGCTTCAAGCCAGGCTCTTTTGTCGGCCTCCAAGTGAGTTACTTTAAATTTTCACTCTAGGCGCCTCATTGTCCTCTTTCCTTCCCGACACTCTTCATCAAACCAGCACTCTGACCCGCGATTCCTTTTAACCTTCGTGTTAATTGGAACATGTTTATCAATAATGTCTCTTAATACTGTATTATAAATTTTACCTATCTGTAATCGCACCAGAGCCTATTTCTTCAAATTTTGCCATTAAATGCTGAACTATATATCGTTAAAATACTAGAAAATTCTGGAAAATTGCATCGAAATTGATTTGTTACTTGATATATGTTTTCACAGTAAATAATTGTTGATGAACTCTGAAGCGCTTTATTTTGTAATGACGCACTATTTACACGATAGCTGTTAAGTACCTAACAACTTCAAAAAAGCACCACTCGAGAAATGGTGGCATTTTCATATCGGCTACCATCCGATATATACCTACATGTATATAAAAAAATATGACACTCGTGTCTTTTATGTTAGAATGCTTATTTTATTAATGGTTCCCCTGAGAAAACCTACGTTTCAACACGTGCCACTGTTAAGACTACACATCAAAAGTTACTGTAGAATTGTACTTGTGAGTGAGTGATATGAATCTCCCGTAGTTAAGGCCAAATCTAATACAAAAATTATCTAACAAGAATCACATATATGTACGTCATAACATGGTTGAAAATATATGAAACAGGGAATAATGTTAAAGTACCGATGAATATCGTTGCATGCCGGAAAGAACTGCATAATACTAAAGGATATTCCATCCCTAGTGGCGGGAACTTATAAAAACTCACACGCGGTTAAAATAATTATTTTTCTGCAACGTTATTGTATCGAATACGCATCACGCCGAGAGGGTTCGGGAAAAGCAAAGATTGCTGCACCCGGTAATAATAGGACTTGTGCATAGCCGATTTTTGTAAAAAATTCTTTTTGCAGAACTCTCTAGGATTCAGCGCTAAAGCACTGCTAAAATAAAAAATGTAATAAGTTACAATTGACTAGCTTCTCAGTAAGCGAAGAAATATCCTTACAATGAGAATCTTACATTATTTGCGTTACGGGATGCCATCCGTCCGCGTAATTCTTTTTAATTCAATATAAATTCAATGTAGAATATAACGCGATAAAATTCTAAAATGTAATAATTTTCGATTGATCATTATTGATACCAACTTGTACAATGGGGACGTATTCCTAAATTCACTTTCTTCAATGCAGAAATTCTACATAAGTGGTAAGTAAATTCGATCCGAAAGATCAGTAATTCCCAAGTAGATTACCTACCGCGCTTCAGACAATGGGATTGTCACTTGAAATTAACTCTCACGACGAACGGACATCTGCTGTTCACTGCCGGGATCTCGATGAGAGAGGAAAGAGACGAACACGCTGATCACTGACTACAAGGACCCAGGATCTGCGCGAACATTTCTATGGGACTTTAAGACTGACCACCAATACGGCGGCGTTGCTCCAGGGTCGTGTTACACCTCGAGTTCATCATTAATTCACGAACGATAATCTAGGTATCGAGGCTAGGGTGTAGAATTTATACAAATTTGTACTGACAGATCTTAGTGTTTGGAATATCGGCCGATAGCCTAATTATTTTAAACAAACTTTTATAAATCAATTAGAAAAGACAAACAGAGAAATCAAATTAATGAAAAAATATTTTAACCGCTACCGGAATTCGAACCCTTCCTACCGTTCTCATGACCTTTGTCTCGATTCATTTCTCAAACTTTGCTACTAAATTGTTTTGTTGATTCCAAAAAACTAGTCGGTTTACTCCGATGCACGTTAGTCTCGAAGCTCGACACTCGATAAATCGGCTGCCGCTGAGCCCCGCCCTAAAAATAGTGTTTCTGTAAGACTCTGCGTAGGAGTATCGAGGAGCGGACTAAACTCGGATATTATATCGCCTATCGGAAATGCGTCGGGATATTTATAAACCACCACATAAACATGTTTATCGGCTATTATTTATAGTATCTGGAAGTGTATGCAAGCGGGTTTGTTTGCGTTAAATATTTGTGGAAGATGAGTTCAAACTCCTAAAGGTATTTTTACAAGCAGAGTGGCGTGTATCTGGCGGTTACTTTCTCTAGTAAAATATCACTAATTATTTTGTTACCTAAAAAAATAATAAATTTTCTCACAATCATTTTGTTATTAAATTAATAAAAAAAATCTTCTGATCTTTTGTTTCGATTAAATGTTTAATGTAAATAAAAAAGTTTTTGGAGGTGCTCTCGCGCGCTGTTTATCATCTTGAGATGAGATGTCATCTTCAATAAACTGTGGTTTCAAATTGAAATCCCGGAATCAGTAGGTACCTACGTATAATCTCGAATATTTTAGATTAATTTCGGAGTACCAAAATTAGATCGAGACTAAAAATGATGAAATATTCGTAATTTTTAGAATGCAGTCATATGATATCTATACCTTTAAAACTCAATGTCTGTCTGTTCTCTATACAAATCCACACCGTTTGTCCGATTCGATTCAAATTTTGAATACTTATGCTTTGGGACCCGGCGGGTAACATAGTTAACATTTCTCCCTATTCTCATACCCTTTCCCCTTCCCCTGACATATTTTCGATGCAAATCTGTACCGCTTGACCGATTGGACTCAAAATTTGGAAACTTATTCTTTAGGACTCAGCGGGTAACATAGGCGATATTTCCCCCCTATTATTTTACGCCTTCCTCTCTCCTGACATATTTTCGATGCAAATCTGTACCGCTTGACCGATCGGACTCAAAATTTGGAATCTTATTCTTTAGGACTCAGCGGGTAACATAGGCGATATTTCCCCCCTATTATTTTACGCCTTCCTCTCCCCTCACATATTTTCGATGCAAATCTGTACCGCTTGACCGATCGGACTCAAAATTTGGAATCTTATTCTTTAGGACTCAGCGGGTAACATAGGCGATATTTCCCCCCTACTATTTTACGCCTTCCCCTCCCCCTGACATATTTTCGATGCAAATCTGTACCGCTTGACCGATCGGACTCAAAATTTGGAATCTTATTCTTTAGGACTCAGCGGGTAACATAGGCGATATTTCCCCCCTATTATTTTACGCCTTCCTCTCTCCTCACATATTTTCGATGCAAATCTGTACCGTTTGAACGATCGTACTCAAAATTTGGAAACTTAAGACCTGGCGGGTAATATAAGCGAAATTTTCCCCCTATTCTCATACCCCTTCCCCTTTCCCTGACATATTTTAGATGCAAATCTCTACCGTTTGACCGATCGGACTCAAAACTTGGAAACTTATTCTTTAGGACTCAGCGGGTAACATAGGCTATATTTCCTCCCTCCCCTTTTACCTTTTCTCCTCCCCCTGATATATTTTCGATGCAAATCCATACCGTTCGAATCAAACCTTTGTTTCCCCCTAAAAATTTATTTTCAACTTAATCCTCAACCCGTGCAACGCCGGGTACGAACAGCTAGTTTAAAATAAGTTAGATAAATCAATTCCCGGAAGTTTCCGTTTTATATCACGATCTAATTTATTTTAAATATCGTATGATTTCGTTTTAAATTTCTAAAAATGGCAACTTTACAATAAAATGTTTTGATAAAAAAAATACTTTAATCAAAGTCGCGTACCCTCGGTGGCCAACATCGCAGACAAAGTAGAACCCCACAATTTCCGCGACCTTATTAATTGAAAGAAAGCTTGCGCACAATGACTCCCTAATCTTCCTTTTATTCCGAGGTCTCAGTTAATTTAGGCCTCGCTTCCTCTCTCGGCCGCGCTCCGGTAACTTCTCGTTAGCTCCGGAACTCGGGCCTTCGCCCTTCGCCGGCCCAAGCGTCACCCGTTAATGGTATACGGTGAGAGTCCCGCTTTATTCCGTATCTACCAAAATATAGGAATTAGCGACAAAAGATTACAGGAGTGGCTAATTTCGAGGAAACCGCCTACGTTCTCACGAACGACATTTTAAATGTTTCAGTTTAGATGAAATGATTTTAAGACGACTCGAAATTTGTACAAATATTTACTGACTCGGTGTTATGCTATTTATTGGCAGAGGCAGGCAGAGAGGATAGAACGCCACACTCTTCTGTCCAGCATACCACTCTTTCGTCCACGTACATCTCATGTACGCACGTTGGCTGTTGATGATTTTAACTGGGCCGTTCCCGAATATTTGATTAGTCTGATCATGCCAGGTCATGGTTGCGTCCTGTTCCTGCTGCCTACAACTCTCGCTCCATATATTTTATTTACCATCCTGTCCTTGCTCACATGTTCCCCGTGACAAAACTATCACGACCGTCTTTATTCTATCGATTTTACTACAAACAGCCACAGTATAGTAAAGTATACTATTATGTTCGCTCGTAGTATGTAGTATGTAGTAGTAGCTTCTGGTAAAATAATATGATACACGCAGAACGTATGTTTCGTATTACGACTGAAGTTTTATTGTAATATTATTATTAAGTATGTTTTATTTAACAATACTTGGTATCGACAATTGTAAAATCGGTTGTATACAATTTTTTGTTAATTCAAAATTTTCTGAAGACACTGTATTAATGTTTCAGTCTAATCCAATTTATAATAGTTTTTTTGCAAATTTTTGTTTCCAAACTATCACTTGTGGATTTGATATACCTTGAAAATATTGGACTTATAGATAAGTAAATTATTTTTATAAGAATTTTTAAAATTTAAAAACATTTTTGATTGGATATATAATAATTAATAAATTAAAAAATATATATATAAACTCCGTATAACCCATACTGTTAATCGAAATTCTTAAAAATAATCAGTGGTTTATGTAAAGTTTGTAGGTTTTTTGCAATAATTAATTATTTTTGAATGCCGAAGGTTTCTTTAAAATTTCGTAATATGCATAAAAGAATTTAATTACGTCTTGAATTTATTTCGAAGTTTAATAATATTTGTTAGATTTATCATCTACTTTTTATTTTCCTTTTAAATAACCGTCCTAATCCTTCCTTTAATAATTAATTTATCCAAACCTCGCCCCTGGTTCCTGAGGGATAACGATGTTAGTAGGTTAAACGTAGGTAACATATAAAAATAAACAAATAAATATACTAGCCTATGTTCTTCCTTGAGTAGGAGCAAATTATTTTAGTGACCTACAGGTTGAAATTAACCCTGTGTGATGACCCTGATGAGACAACGACTAGAAAGTAGGAACATATAAAGATAATCATATCAGAAAGTCAATGGCACGCATCGAGTGTATATTTTAATTTTATTATTGGATTAACAATATAAAACGTGCGGAGGTACATGTTCTAGAATTGGTATAGGTGTTTGATTTTCCAGCGCGCTAGAGAAGTTTTAAATATATCACGCGTAAATATTTGTGAGATTGCATTCGGAATCCGGTTGAAGTTGCGGGCGCTGTCGAGCGGGGCGAGCGAGAATCACCAACAGGAATATATATATTCCTATGGTGAAATGAGAAATACTTACGGAAAGCCTCGGGAGAAAGGATATGACTCACATTTACGACGGATGGCGTAATTATTTTTTATTTTAAAAGGGAAATGTTCGAGTACTCGGGAGTGAGTCTACGAGAAACGAGAGCACCGGTTATGGCCGAAGTAACACTGAAATTTTGGAGCAATTTCCGGAAGAGCTATCGATACACATACTGAAATTACCAATTTACAAGGGAGCCCGATATGGTCGCCGAAATTCAGTATTGGAAGGACTATATCTTTGCGCAGAATTACAAAAGGAAAATCTACTAGGATTTTACGCGGACTTCAACCATCCGAGACATTTTTATTATATGTTTTTTTTCCGTCATTTTAATGCCGTTTTACATTAACTTTTCCGTTATTTTAATATATTTTTATTGATCAGGTTCCTATACATCGAACAAATTCCGGGTGTTGCTTGTAAGATAATTGAAGGCGTCCCTATAAAAAGGGTCTGTATAGTACATCAGGTCACAAAGTGATTTTATTATTTTAAAATGATAATATAACAGTATGCACCATGTGCGGTATTTATTTTCCACGATTTCAATTCAATCTTGCCGAAATTCGACCTCAAAAGTTACAAAGCTAACGTGGAAAAAGAGTCTATTTTCCTTTATTCATCTGGTAGTAACAAATATGACGGATGCCGACAGTTCCAAGATGTCACTGGGATTACTTAATAACATGAAAAAACAAAGAAAACATAAATAAAAGGCAAGTAAATTTTAAAAATGAAAAAATCGGTGATTCTGGTTATTTATTTCACGTTATTTTTTCTCTCTCCTGTAAAATTTTGTTTTTGTATATAGACCCTTTTTATAGGAACACCTTCAATTATGTGTACCTGCTCGTATGCGTGCGTTTAGATATTATGTTGAATTTTACTACGGGATAACTGTCACATAAAAGTACTATAATATGCAGGCTTTATACAGTTGTATTTAACCTATACTATAGCTATTCGACAAATGTAATTAGAATGGGCGTTTTATCAAATTAGGTAATTACACGTTTTTAAATTGTATTGCGTAATATTTAACTTTATTATGAGAAAAATTCTTCTTTCGAAAATTTTATTGTAATGATATGAATTAGGGAATGAACTATGTAGGTATATTTTGTAAAACAGAACATAACATAGATAAATAAAAATTGTAGCAAAAGATTGTTAATATAGACATTGTCTTTTTCTGTCTTTCCTTACAGCAGAGAAATAGATTTGATAATAGTTAAATGATATATAATAAGCAGTATCGTGAAAACAGAAATTTCCAGGTTGGCCTAGGTTAGCTAAATGTGGCGTTATCGTTCGACTTGAATTGTCTCGAATTATAAAATCACAGTTTTATTGCGTTGTTATGTCGTGAAATGTACATAACCTTACAACATAAAAAAATACGGTGACATTTATTTTCATTGATAAATACGAATACAGTGTGAATTAAATAACTCTACACGACGTAATATATAACGACCAATTTGGGCCCCTTAGGATCCACAATCATCTCTGATCTCAATCTGACTTCACTTTGCGGTGCTGGTTGAACTGTAATATCTCTCCTGAAGTTTGAGTTAATAATGAAAAGTATGATAAGGAATTAGACCACGATGGGACGTTTTCAATAGACAATACAAGAAGGGACGAAATACAAGGGAGAACGTAATGGAACATTACTTAATTGATCATGGAAAGAAGGTCAGATTAAAAACAAAAATAGAAGAAATGATTTATCACATATGTTTACAAGCGTGCGCCCTTTATCCGCAATATCTCTCCGATGGGCCCTCATGGAACTATCCTCTCCCCCACCCCCTGATGGCCTATTTTATCCGGTATGAATATTCCCCAAAAAAGTCATTAACGGTGCCCTAGAAATTATTTATCTCGCCAGGTACCGTGTACGTATACATATATATCGTCGGCCCTAAAGTGTACTGAAGAATTTTCAATTTTTTTTTTCGTTTAACCATCTTAAATCATCTAATATACTCAAAGGGTATACGTAGGGACCATCGATAGAGTTTCATATGTACGCGATGCGATACCTAGGTATTGTATATAGACAGGAATTAAAATAAATATAAGATTTCATCTACTTACATGATTACAACTTGGATAATACATTCTTCTCCAAATTATTATATTCTGTTAATGTTCTTTAAGTATTTAAATTAGTTGATATAAGAGTTACTTTT
Source organism: Agrypnia vestita (assembly GCA_016648135.1). NCBI lineage: Eukaryota > Metazoa > Arthropoda > Insecta > Trichoptera > Phryganeidae > Agrypnia > Agrypnia vestita. The sequence continues at coordinate 13,316 of JADDOH010005589.1, forward strand.
TACACTAGAAGCGCCGCCGTCCCATTTGTGTCACATCCGCAGGTTTGATCGTCTATAACTTTTTTGTTTTTTTATTTAGGTCAGTGAAACTTTTTGACTTTTAGTAATTTTATGTATTTATATAATTCGAAATATTTTCAATTTTATAACAAGAACAAGCTGTTCGTACCCGGTGTTGCGCGGGTGAAGGATTAAGTTGAAAATAAATTTGTAGGGGGAAACAAAGGTTTGATTCGAACGGTATAGATTTGCATCGAAAATATATCAGGGGGAGGAGAAAAGGTAAAAGGGAAGGGAGGAAATATAGCCTATGTTTCCCGCTGAGTCCTAAAGAATAAGTTTCCAAACGAGTACGATCGTTCAAATTTGCATCGAAAATATGTCAGGGGGAGGGAAAAGGGTACGAGAATAGGGAGGAAATATCGCCTATGTTACCCGCTGAGTCCTAAAGAATTAGTTTCCAAATTTTGAGTTCGATTGGTCAAACGGTACAGAATTGCATCGAAAATATGTCAGGGGGAGAGGAAGGGGTATGAAAATAGGGGGACATGTTGCCTATGTTACCCGCCGGGTCCCAAAGCATAAGTATGCAAAATTTGAATCGAATCGGACAAACAGACAGACAGACAGACAGACCATGAGGTTTATAGGTATAGATAGTTTATTAAAAGAAATAAGATATACCTAGAAGTGTCGCTTGTCCCTTTTTTGTCTTGTCATTATTTCGACGTAGACAAAGATGAAAATTATGGAATGAATGCGTTTCCTTACACTGGAAAAGATGATAATAGACCAAATAATAAGCGTTTAGATGATTGGGTTGTGATAAAATTGATGGAGCCGAACATCAATAAGGGCAGAAATGTTACTTGTAACAACTTTTTGACTTCACTTTTGTTAACGGAATATTTGAAGTCCAAAAATACTAGTATCATAGGCACAATCAATAGAGCTTGCAGAGAAATACCCGTATCCGTGAAGACCGCGTAAGAAGAATTATACAGTACGTTTGTGTTAAAAACCGGTGATACATCATTAACTGTTTATCAGGCTAAATCGAATAAAAATGTTCTAATGCTCAGCACTATGCATTCCAATATAACAATAGACTCTAGTTCAAAGAAAAAACCTGAGACGATACTATTCTACAACAGCACGAAATATGGAGTAGATGTGATAGATCAAATGACCCGTAAATATACAGTAAAGGCAGCTTCAAGAGGTTGGCCAGTTCATACATTTTATAATTTGTTAGATTTAGCGGCTATAAATGTTTGTTGTATAAAATAATCAACAACAGCAAAATTAAACGCAGAGACTTTTTATTGCAATTGAGAGAAAATTATATGTCGAGTAGAAAAACAACCATTCCGAGTGATTCCATACGAGAGAGAAAAGATAAACGTGTCAGATCAAGTTAAAATGCTCAAATAATCAGTCCTACGAGAAGTGCCACCTGTGAAAAAAAACTGTCTGCAATAAATGCACAGGTAAAGAATATTATTTATGCGTTAATTGCTCTACACATAATGATAACTAATTTATAAATATTTGATAATTTATTACAGTTATAATTACTATGCAAGTAGCGATGATTTTGATACTAAACCAAAAAACTTTAATATAATAATAATAATAATAATAAGTTTTTTTATTCATTTTTTTGGTCTTGTATTACACCTCGATTGTCTAGCTAGTAAAGTATAACATTAGACTTTTAATTCATAATTTGTTACGTATTTGTTTTTCAGAAAATAAGAATTTGATTTAAGTTAATTAATAAACGTGTTTTAAATACATTTTTTAATTTTTAAAAATTTATATTTATGTTATCACAAATTTATGTAATACATTTTTTATAAGATTATAACGCCCCACTTGGTGAAACCTGTTCTGGGGCAGTTATAATTAACAAATCACTGAAATAACAATATTATTGAAGAACAATATAAAAGAATAATCTATACATATATAATAATTCTATATATAATAGAAAATATTGATATAAAATAAAATATTTATATAAAATAAAAGTAGTTTTAATCATAACTTACATGCCTTATACCAATATCATTATAATAAATAGGATCCTCCCTAGAACCCCAGACAAATATGTCCCCGACGGAGGTTCTAGGGAGGTCCTAATCTTCGGGGCTTCTAGTGTTAATATGTCATAAATTGTCATAATTAGTTTATAAAATGTGTACAACTTTATGGATGTACCGGCAGAAAAAAATCTAGAAAGATGTTTTGTGGGTCTAGCTTTTTTATTATTTTATAATTTTAAGTCCTTTATTAAAAAAAATATTAAAAATCCCAAAATAAAAGAAGATAGGTATGTATGTAGGTATATATTCTTAAATATGTAGCAATATAACGACATATTTTACTTATCAAAATACATTATATTATTTGACCACATTGTAAAATTGAATTAAAAGATCAAAGTTGATGACATTTATGTACAAAGTTAAAATAGATTACTACATTACCGGCCGAGACCGCAAAGATTGCCGCGATGGCGCTGGGAACCCAACCCGAAGTAAACTAGAGGTGTGGGAGGTCCGATAGATTTATAGGATACTACAACAGTTCACCTTCAGTGAAGTAACACAGGGTGATGTGAACATAATACCTACTATTATATATAAATATAATACCTTAATGCACTTTAATTTATGACATACAAATATAACACTAATTAATTTAAAATCGCATTTTAAGTTAATTTTTTATTTGTGAAAATTAAATCATAATATCAATTTTATTCTGACGAAGAGACCATTGGCCACGAAACATATCGATTAAACAATAAACAATGGGTTTTCACAAACTATTTTCTCTTTAAAAGAATATAAGAAAACATAAATACTAAAACAAAAACTAAGAAAAAGAGTTTTATGGCAAAGATGGCCAAATATAACAAATTTAGTAAATACCTCGGAGAACAAATAAAAATATTATAATTTTTAATATTAAAATATCTTATATGCCTATCTCACCAATGTATATGTGTCTCGAGATATGAATAGGTACTGACAAAAAAGAATGAGCGTGCATTGGACGTTTTTGAAAGGAATATTTTGAGATGCATCTTTGGGTCAGTTGTAGAAAATTAATTTTCGCGTAGACCCTATAATAATGAGCTCTATAGTTTGTATAATGAGATAAGCGTCTAAAGGTTAATTAAAATTGGGAGAGAAGTCAGGTCACGTGGAATGAATGAGTGAACACCAATCACCTAAGTTATTGCCGAACACAAGATCAACATTGGAACGAACAATGGAACGACATACCTAGCTTGGAAATTCAGAACCGGATTCAGAATTTTAAAAATATTTTTCATAATCGCATGATTTGTAATCAAATGATTTTCGTATGAATATTTCGAATGATTAGTAGTCAATGCACGAGATGTAAGTATTTATTCCTCTGGGAAGAACTGAATTCAAATGTATCTAGTAATAATTTTCATAATCGAATGATTTTCACATTAATATCTCGAATGATTAGTAGTCGATACACGAGGTATTAGTACTTATCCCTTATCCATGACTAACATAGTTTAGTAGACCCTAGACTTTAAAAGACCTGCTCATTCAAACGATATTGTTCAAATGGCTCAATCCGTCATTGGTTGGTCTTTGACTCATCGTTCAATCGTTCGTAGACCTTTCAAATAGACAAAGTAATTGACTCACTGACTAAACTGACCAGCCTATTCCACAAAATACGCGAAATCACACCGAAGACCGTAAAAATTCATGTATGTATCAGCATACGTCAAGAGTAGAATAGGATATTTGATACCCTTCTGGGGCACCGGAAACAAAACTAACCTAAACAGACTCCATCGACAGCAAAACAATATACTAAAAATGGTCTATGATCTGAAATACCGGACATCAATTGAAACTGTATACCGTATAATACAAAAATTAAACATCGAAAGCATTACAAAAATCGAAACACTTAAAATCATTCACAGACTAGCAATCGGCGAAATACAAGACGAAGACATAAAATTATACAAAATACACGAAAAAAACCAACACTCAATGGCTCAAAACTATCACATAACACATGCCAAAACAAAAACAGGACAATCCCAACTAATTTGCAACGGATTATACAACGACTGCCACAACTAGGGATTCTGAAGTCTCGGGTTTTTTCGATTCCCGGGACTCGAGACCCAAATTTTTAAAGTCCCGGGAATTCCCGGGACTCGAGACTTTGATTATTTTTCGTTTAAATCGTGAAAAAAAATTATGTTAAAAAATTAACTTCTTTACTTTAATTAACTTATATTATTTGTGTTATAGGTACGATCGGTGAAAATTTATTGAAACAATTTAAAAACACTTTATTCGATATTTATTTAAATTTAACTTATTACAATTTTTTTAATCGAAATATTTATATCAATATGAAGTTAAAACCTTTACTTTTGTAAGGAAAAATATGTTTTTAAAAACACCAAGGCGTTTAATGATGAATCACATAGCCTGTTTCTGGTTATGCTATAATTAAATAATAAAAAAGATTCTCTACGTACAGTGATCGATAAATATAAATAAATTTAATAAATACAGTCGAACTCGGTTGTAACGAGCTCGGATATAAGGAGATCCCGGCTATAATGAGAAAAACTGTGAATTCATTTTGATTTGCGCATATTCCCATACAATCGGTCTCGGCTATAAGGAGCGCGATTCCCGGATATACGGAGCAAATTTTAGAAACTCTACAGACATATTTGCTTGGGTTGCAGAAAAAAGACAAATACGTACTCGTAACAATGAACTTTTTCACTTTGCTTTTAAAGCGGCTCACACTTAATTAGGGTTCATTTTATGATGTACACAAACTTGTGTCCGAAAATCCCACGTGCGCAGGCAAGCAATAGTTTACTGAAGGTCGAGAATATTGGTCATATAACTCCGATTATTGGGGGTTTCCAAAATGTTTATGGTGATAGTTTATTTTATGCAGTTAACTGTATTAGCATTTAAAAGCCTAATCAGTTAAAAGCGAATTATTCTATCCGAAACATGTTCACTAACACACGAAAGTATCTCTAGGTTCGCGAAAAAGTCGAAATTATCGGCGTCAAAAAATATGTAAAATCGTCTTCTACAGTTTCATCACTCTGGAAAGATAAGGATGTTTATTTAGCTGCCTTTGAAAATAACATCACACAATCAAAAAAAATTGTGAAAAAAGTGAATCCCGGATATAAGGAGTCCCGGCTATAAGGAGCAAATTTAGTCGGTCCCGTCGTGTTCCTTATAACCGAGTTCGACTGTACTAACATTTCCAATTTAAGTTCAAAAATTAAAAGTTCGAAATCCGCAATTCAGAATATACAACGACGGAAACCATAAGTAGGAGAAGAACGTATCTGGCTAGAGAACGTATAAGTCAAAATATAAACTGATTATTTCAACAAATAAATCAACCCAAAGAGAATTCTTTTAAATTATTCCAGAAATACGAGTAGCACGTGCATCGTACAAAGAAACATTTTGCCGAAAAAAATCAAGGATAAATACGTACATGAATTTTTTTTGTTGTTTAAGTGATATTTTACAAATAACGACGAAAGCTTTTATTACAAAGACAATATAATCTCTCTGCCGAGTGCCGACAATCGAGTATCTTGACGAACCGTGCTCTGTATGGGTATGGCTTGTTCTCGACTAAGCAGATCTTAGAGTATTGTAATACTCTAAGAAGCAGATTTTATTTTAAAAATATAAATGTAGGATATATTGAATAAAATTGAATCGGAAAGTCTCGAGTCCCGGGTTATTAATTTTTAAATTCCCGGGACTCGAGACAGCAAAAAATCTTTGAATTCCCGGGAATAAATTCCCGGGTTGCCTCGACACAGAATCCCTAGCCACAACAGACCAAACAACTGACAAATTCAAAACAGATGTGACAAAAATGCTAATACTCGGCCAACTATAAAAAAATGACTTTGTATCTAAAATATATTATTATTATATTCCTATATTGAATCATGTAAAAATGTTATCCATAAACCTTTTAGGTTTCTATTATATTTATAATAACAATAATATTTATAATAATAATAATAACAGAAATCCGTGATCTTGGTGTCATTTTTGATCATAAACTAGAATTCAAAAGTCACATCAACATTATTACGAATAAAAGTATGAAAACCTTAGGTTTCATACTTAGATCAGTACAGGACTTTGAATCAATTAATGTAATAAATCTCTTATATGTGTATCCTTGGTCCGTAGTCAGTTGGAATACAATTCCATCATTTGGTCTCCTTTTTACAGGGTTCATATAAAAAATATAGAAAGGGTACAACGTAAATTCCTAAAATTTATAAATTTTAAGCTTCATATTCCGATCGACCAAGTAAACTACAAATATTTGCAAACTAATCTTAATCTCCTAACCTTGGAAGATCGAAGAAAATTAACAGATTTAATATTCCTTTTTAAAATATTACACTCAAATTTCGACTGTTGCAAACTCCTGAATAGTATTAATTTTAATGTACCTAACCGTATGACCCGCCAAAACATGTTGTTTTATTGTGACAATTTGGACACAAACTATCGTTAAAATTCTAGCATACCTCGGATGCACAAACTGGGCAATGAACTACCTACATATGTCGACATTTTAAATCTATCTCTCTCAAAATTTAAAAAATCATTATATCATCATTTCTTTTCAAAATATTAAATTTTTATATAATGTCTTAAATTTTTTATATATACCTGGCTATTCAAATTTAATATTCCTATATTATCAGTGAGTAAAAATTTCTGAAATCACTACTTTACACTTTTTTGCATATATACTTTTTTTAAATATATGTCTAACCTCATTATGTTTAAACTATGTATAAATACGTTTTTACATTTATACCCTTTATTTTTCTTTTACATTTAATCGTTTGTTGTATTTTAATTATGTATAAACCTGCTGTAAAAGGCTATTAAGCCGTGTAATTAATAAAATAAAATAAAATAAAATATTTTAAATTAATAAAATTTATTAAAGAATTTCATATCTAATCGGAGTAAAAAGATTTTCAGTAAAAGGGCTACTACAATTCTGTCACAACTAAACATACGCCGAACCATTTTAATATTTTTTGTTAAAGCGTTTATTTTGCAAGATATCTTGGAAAGTGCAAGCCATTCGCAAACGAAATCCAGACGTATCTCGTAATATGAGTAGATATAATGGTTAAATCAGGGCTTTGATTTTTAATTTTTTGCTGGTATGTGGTAACTTTTGCGCCGGGCTAGTTTTTCAATAGATTTTTATTATGCGTACTTAATTTAATGTATACTTCCAACAACAGTACTATATATAAAAACTACTTAAAATCACAACTACATAACAAAGAACTCGATAATGGTGGGGTGGAACTTATAATAATGTAATAGATCGAATTAAAGTAATTCAGAGAACAATTATTAATGTCATACTTAAAAAAAAATCAACATTCCCCACACAAATACTATTCAAAATGTTTCCAGTCCCAAAGGTGGAATCTATATACAAAAGAGTATCAATTATGCAACTTATCAAAGAAAACGATCAGGAAAATTTCGAAAAAAACGCAACACCAAGATTAAGAGACAATTTTAAAATCCCAAAATGCAATACAAAAAAATATCAACAGGGTTTCATTTACTCAGGCATGAAATTTTTTAACAACTTTCCAATCGAAATGAAAAATATACAGGATACAGAACAATTGAAGAGGAAATTGAAAGAACATCTGTATGAACTGAACTAGACACCATTACCTTCAAAGACAAAGACTTTCACTCTACTACTTCATCCTAGTTATATAATATAATATAAAATAATAAAATGTAAGTAATTAAATGTAAATTCATAGTTCCTTGTCCGAGCACAAGAGCAATGCTCTTGAATGGAGAGGAGCTATGAATAACACAATTGTGTAATAAATATTATATTGAACAATAAAACCATGCAAAAAAAAATACAATTATATTAATTCGTGAAACTGACTTCTCACACACATTATTCAACAATAACACAT